>PVHP010006214.1:0-61495 GCA_004024765.1 Zapus hudsonius
GCTGCTTTAAGGTTGTGAGCTTAGGGGTCTTTGTGTCGAAATCGTTGGTTTCTGTCTCACTGGCTTAACCTGTGTTGATTTAATGGCTGTGGCTGTGGGCCCCTTGTTCATCCCGTCATTCTCTGCGGGGTTCCATTTGGATCCTCCACGATATGACTGTGGTGGCTCCTCTCTTGCCAGAATCTCAGCTATCGGCCTATGGTCGGTTGGTAGGGTTAGATGGGCCCCAGATCTCTCGCTGCATCTTGTTTAATTGCCTCTGGCGAGCGCTGGTCCTCAATGGAGGCTTCCACTGGTGAGAATCCTGTGCTGGGAGGTACCTGCAGCTCAGAGCGTGACTGCAGCTTATGTCCACGACCTGGATCCCTGCTGAAAACCCTGACCCTTGTTTCCCGAGGCGTGTCTGCTAGTCAGCCATCTTCTTACCTGACTTTTTTTTTGCAATGTGGTAGGGATGATTATGAGGGTTCTGCACTCATGAATTAACATTCTACTGAGAGATTTAGGATTTGCTGAATTATTTGGTGCTGAAGGAAAAATATATTAGGATCTAGTTGAAGGGAGTGGCTCCATAGGGACATGGCATTGGGGGATGTATCTCATCCTTGGCCCTATTGCTTTGGAACCCATTGTGAGTTAGCATAGCATGTCTTCAATGTATCAAAAAAACTGTTCATTTCATAACTAGTGTGATGGTGAATACTGATTATCAATGTGACTTGATCTAGAATCTCGTAGGAGACAAATCTCTGGGCATTGCTATGTAAAAGTTTCCAGATTAGGTAAATTGAAGTGAGAAGACCCACCCTAACTCTGGGCATAACCATTCTGTGGGTTTTGACCTGATGCTGAACAAGACGGAGAAAGTTAGCTGAGCCTCAGCATTCATCTCTGTTTCCTGACAGTGGACTGAATGTGACCAGCTGTCTCAAACTACTGTAGCCATACCTTCCCTACCATTAGTAGACTATACCCCCAAACTGTAAATCTGAATAAACCCTTATTTCCTTGAATCTCTTTTGCCAGGCATTTTGTCACAGCAAAAAGGGAAACAGCTAATACAGCTGAGGTTTGAAGAAGAGATAGCAAGAAGATTAATTTCCATTTTTTTTCATCAAAGACACATAATCACCTAAGACTTCAATGTGGTCCTACATTTTAAAGGGTCTACTTCCTTCTACTAGTGCCAAAGGCTGAAGATTAAAGTTTTCACAGTTAGGCCTTTGGGGACCACTTATCCAAACCATAGCTCCAAGTACACTAATACAAAATCAAAATGCCTCAGAGCAATGGATTATAGTTTGTCCTCTGCTTTACTCTTTTACTACAAAACATGAGCAGTCACATAATTACAGAATTCGAACAAGTCATGTGTAGTTTCTTTGCTATTGCAGATTATTGTCCTATCTGTTAATTTTGGATCTAATATTCAAATTCAGGAAGCACAATGGTAGGAGATATGGATTCTACTAAGAGTGAACTCAAATGACTTTGAACTGTTTTCAGCTTCTTATTGAAATTAAGGCAAGTTAGAAGGCTGTATGTGTAGCAGAAGCCAATCTTACTAAGAGTTCTTTGACTAAACTCTCATGACAATTATAATTATTAGGATGAGTTAAGTAATAAAAAATAAATATTAAATGTAATCAAATATGTTGTTAAATGTTTCTAGTAATCATTCCACTTGTTTTGAACATAGACTAATAGAGTATGTTCAGGTGATTTTATTAGTCAGACACCACTTACAAATCTAAAGACATTTTTATACTTGTATGGAAGGTGAATATTCTTAATTTGTACAATAAATATGTGTTAATAATAATAATAATAATCCAACAGATATTTTCAGTTGTCACTATAGTATCTGGTAAGTAGTGTCCAGGAATATTGGTAACAATATTATGCTACACAGAGCAAGTCGCTACAACAAAGGATGTTCCAGTCCCATTGTTGATAGCACTGAAGGTGAGAAACCCTAAGAGGTTTACCAAATATTTCCCCCTCAGAGGAATATTTTATCCCAATATTGTTTAAAATGCAAGTGCATTATCATAATAAAAAGAGGGCTATTTTTTAATCCATTTTATTTTTGTAAATGTTCTACAGGCAGTGAACCCCTTATTTTAGTAAGGAGTAGCCCCTTATTTTCTTTGCTTAAAGAAGGCTGCTCTCATTGCTACAGCCCGGGTAGCATGACAAATATACCAACAGTCAAGGCAGAGAGCTATTTATGTACTATTCATAGGCCTTGCTGAAGTATTCAATGCCATTTACAGAACTGGACTTTTGAAGCTTCTCAGAAAAATTGGCAACTCAGAAAATTTTCCCAATATGCTAAGGTTAATCTGTGATGACATGTGTCAGACTTTAGTGCTATGTGGTTTGGCTGGCTCCAAATCATAAAAATTTATATTTAGGAATTAACTTGTCTTTCCAATCCAGGATGAAAGAGGATAGTGGCAGTATTGGCAAGAAACATTCATACTAATTGTTTTTATGAAACATCAAAGATAAAAACAGGCAGTCAGACAGAGGAGGAGCAGACATGAATTTCAGTAATTGGTTCCTTGTTGATCTGTTTTTCTTATACTTTATGATTAATAAGTAGCTCAGCAAAGCTGTGAAAGATTTCACCCCCTGGTATGCTTAAGGTAGTAAACCAAAGCCAAGTAGATACCCTCTTTAAAAATAATATTAATTTATTGATAATGTCACATATGTATATAATATATTTTAATCATATCCATCCCCATTTCACTGTTTTCTCCCTCCTACTCCCATTGAATCTCTTCTTTCCAACTAACACCCTTACTAATTTAAGTCTTTTTTTGTGACCCACTGAGTTAAATTCTGGTTGCTTGCATGAACATGGGTGGGAGATTATTTACTGGAGCATGGAAAAATTACCAGTGTGGTTATACCACTAAAGAAAATGACTCTCCCTTTCCCAGCAACCATTAATTGCCAAAAGCTTCTCAGGGAGGGACAGGGCCAATCTTGTGCAGGTCTTGTGCAGATAACTGCAATGTTGTGAGTTTCAGTGTAAGGGCCATATGGTATTCAGAAGATAACATTCCATAGCACTCCTACCCAACCTCCAGCTTTTATATTCTCTCTGCAGTGTTCCCTTGATCCTTGGAAAAGGTGATGTTGATATCCTTTTTTTGGACAGGGCATGCAGTACTCACTTATTCTCATCATTTTTGTCAGGTATGTGTCTCTGCATTAGCTTCTGCTCATTGTAAAAATAAGATTCTCTTATGGAGGCTGAGAGCAGAACTAATCTTTGGGTATAAACATAACTACATAGAAGGCAGTTTGGAATGTCCATTTAGCATAAAAATAATAGGTTTCCCAGAAAAGGTATATGACTCCTTTACCCATGGGCTTTTCATCAGGTTCACACTGTTAGGTATAAATTCCATTCTCTGAAGTAGGTCTCAAATCCCATCATAAATCAGTTGGTTACCCACATAATGATCATGCCACAATTGTACTAGTGGGCACACATTGTCCTGCAGATAGGTACTGTAGCACCCAGGTAAGATCATTGATGACATTCCCCCCACCTCAGAAGCTTGCATAACACCTTCTAGCACTAGGAAACTTAGCCAACAGTGAGGAAGCTTCCAGTTTAGTTTTAGCTTAATTCCTCTGTGCCCTGTACCCAAAGTGTCTTCAATAATAGTGTCTTACTATCCAGTTCTGGAGGGCGACCCATGACAATGGCATTAGCCTATATGTTTGTGTGTGTGTGTGGGTCGCCTTATCAACAACTTGTAGGGAGGTTATCCCACATCTGACACTGGGGTTTTCATTTAATGATGTTGGCTTCTAAGAGCAGTTTTATTCACTCATGCAGGTTGAATGGGAACAAATACATGACCAGAAACAACTCGTGGAAGAAAAATGGTTTAATTCAGTTCATAGTTCCATTATGGTAGGGAAGGTATGGCATTTTTGAGTGGGAAACCATAGTCACCAAGCAGACAGGTAGCAGAGGAGGAACAGCTCATAGGGTTGCACTATAAAACCCCAAGGCCTGAACCCAGAGCCATGCTTTCTCAAACAAGGATCTACCTCCTAAAAGTCCCACAACCTTCTTGAACAGAGAGGGCTGAGAACTAAGTATTCAAACACTTCAGGCAATGACAAACATTTTACATTCACAGTACCACACAGGGTACTTCCATTCAAATGGATGTCCTCTTATCTGATAAATTTCCATATAGTCAAACAGAACTCATTCTCTGTAGAAGCACAGTTGATTGTCTCTGAGGAAAGAAGCATGAACAATGATTACTTTAAGGCCAGTTTAACTTCAATTTTTGTGCTTTAATTTCCATCTTCATGTTTCTGTTTGATCTTATTTTAAAATATTTCCTGGATACACTTTGGAGGATTATGCCTACCCAAATTATCCCTTCCCTCTCTTCTATGATGAGTTTATGAGCCATATCTGATGAATCAAAGAAAAGCCTTCTCAAGGTCACAGATCACAGTGCAAGCCTAAGGTATTAAAGATAGATGCTCTTCTTTACTTTCTCTGGGTTTACTGAAAGAAAGGATGTAAGTCTATATTTATGTCAGAGAAAGATGGGGGGAGGGAAGGAAAGAGGAGGGGAGAAGAGGAGAGAAGAGATGAGGAGAGGAAAAGAAAAACTCTTCTTTTTGTTTGAGTTCCTGGATGAATCTATCTAAATTCTACACCTGAAAATGACAGTTACTTAAGTCTGCTGAAGGCAGTTTTGGTTATCTTTAGCTTGTAACATGAGTGGTTGTGTGACTAGAATTACTTCCACCCTAAGGATTTCGTAAACCATTTTGCTTCATGATATTCTTCCTCAACTCTGAATTTATATAGGTTTTATATATTTATATTAGTCTTTGAGTTTTTATTATGACATATTGCTTTCAACTCAGTATAATTATATGAATCCAATCTTTTCCACTATACTTTACTGGTAGAAATATATCCATGGTTAGTAAATTGGTTTTAATTCAACATTTCATTTTATTTGTAAAATTAGAGAGAAAATATTTTGCTTTACATTTCTTTTCTATTTCCACAGTAGTCAGCTTAGGGTGCTCACATACAGGGCACATAATAAGTGGGAGATTTATTTAAACTTCCACTCATACCTATGATCCCAGAGCAACAGATAAGTGCTCAAATCAATAAGCTACACACAACACACATACTAAAAAATAATATTATTATACTGTATAAAAAATAAATGTATTTATAATGGGCAAATATGCAGAAATAAAGCAATGCCAATCATTTATAAAGTGCTTTGTGAAGTCAGGAGCCTTGTTTGTCGTATCAACTTTGTAGACATCAACATCTACTGCAGTACTAGACACAATATAGATACCCAATACAAATCAAATATATGAATGAATAATTTCCCATTGTTTTTTACAGTGATGGAAATGTTTGATAATTTTTATTTTCCAATATAGTATAGCCACATGTATCTTTTGAACACTTGAAATGTTGGTAGAGGAAATATTTAAATACTTATTTTTATTTAATAATGATTAATTTAAATTTAAAATGGCCACATGTAGCCCATGACTGATGAACTGTAATATGTTTTTGTATAAGCACAAAAAAGCAGTCTATAATATGCAAGATAAAGAACTACTGAGAAAGATATATTTAAAGAATTATGGCAAACTTTATTTTGTAGAAGAAACAAATCTTAACTATGGCTATTATTTGAATACAAAATATCCCTCCAAAGACTATTTCCTCAGAATGAGGTACTACTGAGAAATGACTGGATCATGAGGGCTGTAACTTCATCAATGAAGGAATCCATTAATTATTTCATAGCTGAATATGGTATTAGGAGCTCAGCTGGAGGAAATGGTTAACTTGAAGTGTCTTTGTATCCCAAGCTAGCCTCAAACTCACTGTGGAATTGAGGATCATCTTGATCTTCTGATGCTCCTGCCTCCACCTATAGAATTTCAGGATTATAGGTGTGTGCCCAGTGTTATGTAGATCTGGGTATGGAACCAAGGCCTTTATGCATTCTCAACAAGTACTCACCAAATGTGTTATACTGTCAGCCCAGAACTTATTTTTTAAAATATTGTTTGTGTGTGTGTGTGTCTGTGTGTGTGTGTGTGTGTGTGTGTGTGTGTGTGTGTGTGTGTGTGTGTGTGTGTGAGAGAGAGAGAGAGAGAGAGAGAGAGAGAGAGAGAACTGGCACACTAGCCATTTGAACAAACTCCACATTCATATGCATCTGGCTTTACTGTCAGGCTTTGCAAGCAAGCTCCTTTAACCACTGAACCATTTCCCCAATCCTAAAATTATTATATGACTCGGACCTAGTATCACCATTCAAGTGCTCAGAGAATATTTCAGAAGCAAATTCAAAGAGAAATGTGAAGGTCAGAATAGTCTGCATTTGCATAACAAAATTGAAAACAGAGCCACATCTTGCAGGATTTTCATGCTGCCAAGAGATCTGCCAAGACCACATTTAGATGAACAAAATGAAGAAGGATTTGGATCTCACACTAATAAAGCTGATCACATTCAAATAAAAAGAATACAATGAATGCCGGTATCAACATCTTAGAAAACAAAGAATAAGATAGGCAGTGTAGTAATAAGAAAGATGTAAAACCTGGCCACTGTTTCTACTCTAAACTAAATTTTAAACATTGGTTGAAACCATATAAAATTTAATTCACAGTTCATATTTTAGGATTTGGAAGTGTAAGTTTTCTTGAGACCAAGAATTCTGAAGATTAGCCTAAATTTTTTAAAATTTCTTTTCTCCTTCTAAAGAAAGCTCTGTTGATAATAATAAAAGGATGAAAGTTGGTTAAAAACTCTTAGAACCTCTGTCAGAAAAGATTGAAAGCTGTGAAATTATTGAAATTACTTGAAAATGAAGAAATCAGTTTAAAGATCTTTAAGAACTTTGGTATTTTCCATTTTTTTAGGGATAACTTAGATTTGGCTCCTCTAGAGTCAAAGAGGTTGACCAAATGACTTTTGTCCCTTCACTTCATGTAATTTGTCTTTTTACCCTTTGTGTGTTTCCTCCACTTGTAATAACATACCTTTATTAAATGTCCAGTTCTGCAGTTCTGTCAGTCATCTGTGTGCATTTTCTAAAGTCTCTCTTAACTTTGAAGTTTTTTCGAATAGATATTGGAAATATCATGATAGGCTCAATTCATCAGGCTGCTTCTTTACCATCAGATTGAAAATTCCATGCCTCCCTCTCTGCCATGACTTTTGTTTCCTGTATTTCACTTTTAAATTTGTTTATCTGTTTTCATAGATAAATAGATGGACAGATTTCATACATTTTGCATTATTCTCTTTTTGATTATATATTTCCATATAACAGAAGCTATATAAATGTAATTTACCTTGGACTGAACCTTATAAGGAAATTATGCCAGTGATGTATGCAATGTGGTATGTCATATGTAATTTTAAAAGCCTGAAAATATTTATCTTTCTTTTCATGTGGAGATCTAGACTTAGACTTCTGCAAGTAACACTGACATTCTGAACATACTGAAAATATGCCTTGTGATTTATTCAGGGAGCATCAGGATTGACTCAGAATCTAATTGTAATCATTAACAAATAGCAAGACCAACATTCTGAGAACAAAATGACAAAATATAAAACAGAGACGACCCCATGCCATTACCTATCTGCTTTCAATTCAAATTAGTATAGTTTCCATTTTCATTACAACAGAGAGAAGTGGAAACAATGGGTCTCTAGAAGCCACAAATCAATATATAAACCCTGATCAGTTCATGTGAAGCTCCTTTGGATACTTGAAATATTCTTATGCATTTTGGCAGATGCTATAGCAGGAAGCAATCCATTAGATTTTGAAAAGTGGAAAGTCAAGAAGATAGGATGCATGTCAACTTCTTATATCCCTTTTAGTTCTGGTATGACAACTAGCTTTTCTGACTTATTCCCGATGATTAAAATATGGATGCTCTGAATTTTTTATATAGAATGAAAATTATATCTGAATTCTATCTATTATCCTCTATATATTCATTCATCTACCATTCATTCATCCATTTTATGTCTTCTATGCATTTTCCATATATATTTCAAATATAATGGGACATATATTTGCTTTCAGTTTTTCACTGCCTGAGAATGAATATCTTGATATTGATCCAGGATCATTATGAAGATTAATCACTTTCAGTCTAAAACTAGAAAAATATGAAAGTCCCTACATAAAGCCATCTCTTTAACATTTCTGTAAACTTCTGTTCTCTCTCTAAAGGCTGAAGCTGGTTGAGCTACCTTGCTAGATTAATAAAGCAGCTGCTTTTTATATGGTGAATTCTGATAAGTTTCTTTCCAATGGAAGGGCTTTAGCATAAGGTCGTGAGAAGGCATAGACTATAGCTATCCCACTTTATCATATTATAACCAAAAGAGTTATCATAGCAGAACATGAACCGCTGTCAAATTTTTGGGTCTATTCCTAATCTATGACCAAAATTTATGGCCAGAATAACTACAAAGCACAAGGTGACTTGTTCACTAGAAATTTCTTACTGAAATAGCTTTAGGCCATAGATGGTCTGTGAAACCAAAGCCTTGTAGTCATCTACTCATCCAGTGAGAGTAAAAATTTGCAGCAAGTGAGACAAACAGCACATTTATGGAAAAGAATTTGCCTTTTTTTTTCTAAGGCTACTGGGTCATATTTTGTGTGAGAAGGAAAGGTCTAAGATCTTTGAGTCTAACCAGGAATTATAAATGTTTTGTTAAGGTCTTGCTTTTACGCAGGTGGTGTAAATCTTTAGGGGCTTGGAAATAGTGTGTTCCCTTTGGAAGATTTTCTAATTTGAATTAGTTGTGCTACTGAAATCATCTTCTAAGAAGTGAACCCTGAAGGAATTTGACTTTGTTACCCGGGGAGGGGGGGAAGTTTGTCAGAATTTGTTACTTAGATTCTTAAATTCTCCCACTGGCTAGGACTGATGCTTAAAAACATTGCAGGAGGAGAGAAATGGATGGATAAGGCCTGGTGAGGTAAAATGTGATTGACTATGTCTGTGGAGGAGGAGACATGGGCTCAAATCTATAGTCTTGCTAGGAGAAGAGCTGAGAAAGTTAAGAACAGGTTATGAAAGATTTGTGCCTGGAGAAATTGAGTTGTTTGTTCCACTGGGAGTACAGAGGAAAAGAACATAGGATATTAAACTTCAACATTCAGAAGAATTATTTTAGTTCTACATTATTCTGTAATTATTGTAGCTCTGCAGGTCTTTACTCATTCTGCAGTATCCTATATACTTGCCGAATGGTTTAGCACATTGGCAGTATGGAAATGTGTAAAAAGGAAAAAACTCAATGAATTTAATAATCTGTGGTAGGCTTGGCTGCCTTAGGAAAGGAGTCTAAAAATATATAAATTATTTCATTGTCACTTAAACTGCTAGCAAAGACTGTAGCTGTTGGTTAGTGTAATGAAGGTTGAAGGTAGCTCAAAGTGACACCTCACCCCCTGCCTAAATAAATATGAAAATGAAAGTTTGTGGCTCTTGCACATTTATTTATAAAGTGCTTAGAAAGCAGAATTACTAAGTGCCAGTCTTGAGTCCTGTTTGAATTTACAATGCACATCCTAATATAGCCATGGGGGGATGCATTTACTTAAACAAAGGGGTAATCAAGTTTTTTAATGATTTGTGTGCTTCTTAAAATTATATCTTAGTGTAATACTTGTCCTATAAATATTTCTGACTCTATCCTTGAAATTCACTCATTTTTTCCCTGGAAATCACTTTTCTTTGAAGATGGGGTTATTCTAACATGATTATTATGAAGATGGTATTCATACCAGGTTGTAGTGAATGCTCTATTCTTCCTTTTCCAGAAATAAAAAATGCCAGACTAACAATAATACAATGTTCGGTTAGTTCCACTGCCCAGATGGGGAGAGAATCAGCTCCCGTTGCCAGTACAGTTTTCTATTAGAGAGGATAAATTTTTATTGAATTGAGATAATTGTAAATTTAGAGCAAAACTTTGACTATTTTTTAAATATTCTAAACCCCATGGGAATATATTTATAAGAGTACAACATTTGGCTTAACCTGAAAATGTTTCTGAAGGTTTCTGTTAGCCACATTGTTTCAGTGGTTTCAGTTCAAGGGTGAAGTTAGTGTTCTCTCTTCTTTTTACTTGGCAGAGAGGTTTAATTACTGTAACTATGGTCCCATTTTTCATTTAGGTCTCTAAAGGCTGCCTGGCTTTATAATGTAATAGATATCTTCATATCTTAATAGAACAGAAATTGAATTATATGCACTACTGGACAGGCATGACATGACTTTTGCTAGCATATGTTAGGTGTGAAAACCTGGGGGAAAATACTATTTAGTTTAAGTTCCACTTGAGCACACTGCAGTGCTCTGGAAATGAGTTCAGTCGTAATGGCACTGAAAAAAGGAAGAAGCAGAGAAAGGTGGATATCAGTGATTTGAACCTAATTAAAAAGACTTGATAAAAATGCCAGAAAGCCACATGGTAAAGTCAAATTTTTTTTAGTACTATGCCAGTCCAGTGCTGGAATAGGTTTGGAAGTTGATATTCCGCAAGGGTAGATTGATCAGATGAGCAGCTCAACCAAAAGAATTTTAACACTATTAGAATTTACTTTGCAAACTCTTTCTTGCTTCTATATTTAATTGAAACAATGTAAATCCTCCACTTTAATCAAATTCTAAAACTACAAGAGTTTCAAGCATTTTTTTTTCTTCTCCGCAGCATTTTATTCAAGAACCCTTGCAAGTTACATTCTTACTAGTTACTTATTATTGAATATCTTCACTACTAATTTGAAATTAAATACTAGCACCACTATAAAACTATAGCAAACAGTGGAGCAGAAATTCAGTACATGGGAATAGTTATTGTTTCTTGAGAAAATTGTTCCTCTTTCATTTCAGAAGTAAAACAATTGCTTATTCCAAAACACTTGACTTAAACACTTAAGAAATAGTACCCAAATTTAGCTAACTTTTGGTTAATTCCAATACAAGCATGTAGCATTTTGAAATTGCATTAGAGCATACAATATTAGATGAAACTTTCTTAGTATTTTGATAACATAATTATGGGCAGCATCCCTAACTAGGACAAATGAAAATAATTTATAAATTTTCTTTCTTCATACAGATGTTTTTTTCCTTATTCATGAATGAGAAGTGGAGACTCTTGAATGAAGAATATTTATCTATATGTATTCAGTGCTATTAAAAAATTAAATGAAAATGGGAATTTGTCCTACCTACATAATAGAGTGGGAAAGAGCCAGGAAGACTAAGACTGTCATTGTCATCTAACTTTGCCTCTAGAAATTAGTTTTTGGAACACTAATTCATTACCTTCATGTTCTTTTTCAGTCTATTTTTTTCTCTGTGATGTAACCAAGTAATTTATAGGTAAGTGCAGTTTCTGTAAATGCCAGGACAGAGTAAATAGAGATACTTTTCCCAGCTAATAACACATAATAATGACTAGATTTTATTGACTTCCTTTTCAGAAGAACAATGGGAGAAGACATTGTGCCACCCAATTCATCTCCACAAGAGCTTTTTACAAAAAGTTTCGGTTTTATCAGGGACACAGCTAATGAGTTTTGCCAAATCTCAGGTTTTATAAATTAGGATGTTAGCTTTCTGCCTCAGAACAGAATTTCTTCAGTATGACATTCTCTGATATGTTTCATAAATGCTTCACAAGACAATTTGTCTAATGGACTACTATCAAGTACAATTTTTATATTCTAGTTTACCTTTCCTAGGGCCATATGAATGACCAAACAAAGAACCTATCTAAGATTCTACACCTGCACACAAATGGCAGAGTCAAATACTTGTCAGAATGCTCTTTACTGCTGGTATCCTGGAGGCTTTGCTCTTTCTGTAAGCATTTCCCTTCTTAGCCTGAGCATTGTTGATTGCTGATTGTCCACTAGGCATATATGTCTCTCAGTCTTCCATCTTTTTTTCTGTTTATCCCTAGATTGCTTTCATATTTGTGTTTAGAATTTGATTTATCTTTGAATATTTGTTACCATTTATTTATAATATATAAAAATATTTAATATATTATTTTTCCAAATATCTAATATAAGACTATGGAACATAGAAATTTAAAGTAAATTTTTAAGTAGCTATTATTTTGTTATTTTTTTCAAATATCCACTGTATTGAGGTATAATATACCTATAATTGATTTCTGACAGTTAAATATAAACATGTACATGCTACTCCAATCAAATTACATACCATTGCTAATACATCCAAAAGACTTCTTGGGTCATAGTGGCAATATATTCACCACTCTCTATGTTCCAAGCTTTCTGTCTCTTTTGATTCTAGTTTACAGAGTTTCATATGTAAGCTTTCTGACTGGCTGCTAGCATTCATCATAATTACTTTTGCATCATGAGATATGGTGGTTATAACAATAGTTCTTTCCTTTTTATTACAGACTAGATTCCATATTATTATGTAGTAGTATTCCACTATAGGAAGTTGACCACATTTTATATAATGACTTATGGAAGGCCATTTGATTATTTCAAATTTTGGCCTACTATGAATAAAACATTTTAAATAATGTGTGTAGGTTTCATAAGGCTATTTTTTCTCTTGGATAATTACTTGACCAACCATGGAAACAAGTTCTTTGACAAGGTATTTCTCCCTATTTGTGACTTACAGTTTATATTTTCTTAAAGATTCTATTCTTTTTGAAGAGCCATGTTTTGTTTTCTTGTTGATTCTAATACTTCTTTATAATTATTGACAAATGTTACTTTTTAAAAACGTTTTTCAAAACTAAAGTCAAATATTTTCTTTTTATTTGACAATTTTTATACCTGTATAAAATGTATTTTCATTATAATCCCATCACGTTACCTTCTCCTGTTTTTCCTAATTAGTGCCTATTCTATTTTGATGTCTCTTTTTTTATTATGGGTAGGTGTAAGACATTGAGTTTAATTAGGGTTGATTGCTTTGGCAATGGTGGGAGATTATATACCATAGCACATGGGTTGCAATATTTCTCACTCTACGAACCACCATTGACTGCCTATACTTCTTCAGGGAGGGATGGGTACTTATGGTTTCCATCATACAAGACAGAATGTTGATGGGCCCAGAACTGTGTGGGTCTTGTGCAGATTAAAATAGTCACTGTGAGGTCATGAATGCAATGGAAGTCATAAATATTTTCTATTATGCTATCTTCTCAAAGTCATATTGTTCTAGTATTTTTAAGTTAGAAAGTACTTATTTATTAAGAGATATTAATTGTAATATTTTGTTTCATTGTGACATTCCTCTACACACATATATCATGTTTAATATCTCTTTCAGCCAAATGCAAAAAATAGGAACTCCTTATAGGAGTGCACCTCAGATTCCTAAGATATATATGTGTGGTACAGAAACACAATATGAAGAAGATACAGGACAAAGCCAATACACTAAGTGCAGGTCAAGACCATCTTAGTCTTTATAAAGCCTAAGGAGGTTAAGCCCAAACTTCCAAAGGTGTCAGCTGCAAATTCAGTTAATGTACCTACATTGTTAACCCGAAGCTCTGGAACTGTGCTCCTGCCTAAATTGCTGCCTGTCCAAGGTGAGGCCAAACTTTGAACCAAGCCAAGCCCAGGCTCTGGATGTCTTTCTGGGTCCAGTATTATTCTAGGCCCTAGCTCCTAAAGGTACTCAAGACTCATGGACACTCCAAATGAAAGCATATGTCTGCCAGTTTGATGACAAAAGAATTGGTGTGGTATTTGGACTGCTATATGTATGAGGCTGTCTACTACAGAGATATTTGTACAAAAGAAATTTGTGAACAAAAAAGTGTTTGTTTTAAAGAGATTAAGAATATTTTTTTATTTCCAATGAAATAATTTATTTTAATTTTCTTTATTTGGAGCTGCTAGTCTTTTATTCCTTTAGTTTTGTCTGAATGCATGAAATTTATTCTATGCCGGTAACTTCCTCCAAACTTTGGCTCTTTTCTGGAATCCATATGCTTTGAATTTGCAGTTTTTGATTTGTCATGGGATAATATTTAGGAACTTACTCATTCATCCTGGAAGTGACGTTCCTTTTAACCTGTTTTTCAAAAATATGTAAAGCATGGGGAAGTGTTTATGTTGTAATGGTAAGTGAAAAAATATGCAAATAAAGTTCATATATTCCACTTTTAGAAACAAGAAATAAAGTTATATATTCACAGGGAAGAAAAGAGAAAAGGGAATCTGTCCAAGTCTTTATCTGGATTATTTCCTTTTAGTTGGATTATGACTAAACTTCATTTTATTCCTTAGAATTTGCTGTAAGTTATACCATTATGAATAGCACATTTAGTTTTATGGTCAGAAAAAAATAATAAAATTGATTTTGAAAGATGTTGGAAGGCAATAAATGAATAATTCATAAATGAATCCTATAGTCAATAAATCCTCCAGTGGTTCAGGGAAGAAAAAGATTATCTAGATCAGAAGAACAGAACAGTGTTCCATTGGCGACGTAGGGTGTGAAATGTTTCTAAAAGGAAACAATTAGTATTGCATCATATAAGTAATGTAGAAGAAGAATTATTACATTTTTTCATTATAAAATTTTAGTCCTTCAATTTAGGAAAGTATATGGTACCCTATCTCCTGAGCTGAAATGACGTTTTCTCTTTGTACTTCTGTCATGGGTTGATGTTGTTAGCAATAATGGCAGGAATAGATTCCTTGTCCAGCTTGCCAACCTTCAGCTTGATGTTTTTGTTTTTGTTTTTATTTTTGGTTTGGCTCACTGGCTATTCTGTGGAAGTAGGCAAAAGAAGAATGAAGTAATTGGAAAGTTTTATTATTTATTTTTAAAC
The DNA here is from genome assembly GCA_004024765.1 of Zapus hudsonius. Lineage (NCBI taxonomy): Eukaryota > Metazoa > Chordata > Mammalia > Rodentia > Dipodidae > Zapus > Zapus hudsonius. The sequence continues at coordinate 14,939 of PVHP010006214.1, forward strand.
ATTGTTCAAAAAATATATTTTCTATGTAGTGAAATATCTCAGGCAGATAATAATTTCATAATGTCTTTTATCAAAATTCATGGAAAAATTATTACAATATTCTTTGCTTCTCTTTTATAAATTTTCTCAGCACTTATTTTTAATGTGGCATTTTTTTCAATAAAACAATTTAGAAAATTAATGTGGAGATTAAAATTAATTGCTAAAATGTATCATGTAGAGTTATAATAGCAAATTAAAAGAACTGCTTTTAGAATACAATATGATGATTATACTTTCTACTTTAGTGAAATTTTCAATGAACAAGCTCTCCCCTTGCTAGATGCCTCACATTGTGTAAACATTTTTTTTTTTAGTCTTTGAATACCAATGCTTTAGGTGAATGATGGAAGTATATTACAAAAGAAATCATACATAAGATATTTAATCACAAACCCAATTTCCAGATTATATTCTGAGTGCATCTTATGCTCTGCAGAGACCACTGATACACATGAGCATGGTCGGAAGTTCAGAGAGCATTTGTGTTCAAAAAGTCAATTATCTTGAAAATACAAGAAATGGAAATGGACTTATATATTTATCATTAAGCATATTGAAACACAGTATTTAAATTTTGGAGGAGAATATCTTTGAAGCAGAACACTCATTTGTGCTTAAATAAAACCAGTTTTCTGGTTTTATTTAAGTATAAATAAAACATGTACATGGGCTGTCTTTTCATTTTCTTCACAGCACAGCTTGGCATTCAGATTGGTGGCTCTAGTGGGCATCTGGGCCACTCTTTCCATGATGGCTTTGCATTCTTCGAGGAAACGTTGTGACTGATCTCAGCGCAGTAAGATTTGTTCTACATCAGGAGCACTTTTATCTCATTGACATTTGGACCAGGAATTTCTGGAAGCCACTGGGCAGCATGTGCTTGGTTTTCTTGTTGCTCCTATAACAAATGTTGGGCATCAGAATTTGGCCTTTGAATCTTCTCCACACCCTGATTTCAATATCTCTGGATTTCCACCAGTCATACTTAATTTTGAAATATCTCACTGACTGGTGCTGGAGTAACTTCTTGGTCCTCCTTTTGACAATTCTGGGTTTCATCAAAAGGTCTGAGGGTAGCCATGATGAAGAAGATGGCAGCCACCTTGGAAGGCAGCTTTGAGAAAAGAACACTGTTTTATGCATATTTCAACTAATTCTCATTTAATTCTTACATATTTTTAAGTAGCTTAGTAATATTATAGTATTAAGAAAACTATAAATAAATTATAATAGACAAATTGTTCTTCTTTGAATATTTTCTCAGAATCCTCTATATTTGGTATTGCAATTCATCAAATTTTCTAATATGTTGGTATAAAACAATCATTCCTTATAACCAGTAATAATAAATATAATAATAATAATAATAATAATAATAATAATAATAATAAATTTCAAGAGAAATGTACAGTTAATAAGAATCACTCAAAATTCAATTGAACTTCCAGAGCAGCAAGGTCTTACATAGCTGTCTCAAAAGTTGGAGATGCCATACCTGCACTCTTCATTGTGATTGATATTGAGCACATATATCTTTACCTTCATGTGCTGCTGTCTGTGGATTTAATATGTATCATTCTACTCACTTTTGAAGGAAGTATTAATTTTCTGAAATCTGAAAACACTTTATTTTTTAATTTTTTATTTACAAGAAGAGGAGGGGAGAGAGAGAGAAAGAGAGAGAGAGAGAGAGACAGAGAGAGAGAGAGAGAGAGAGAGAGAGAGAGAGAGAGAGAGAGTGAGTATGGGTATGACAGGGTCTCCAGCCACTGCAAACAAACTTCCGATGCAGTGTGCCACTTTATGCACATTATGGTATTAATGTGAGTGGTGGGGAATAGAATCCTGGTCCTTAGGCGTTGCAGGCAAGGAATTAACTGCTGAGCCATTTATCCAGTCCTAAAACACGTTTTTTTTAAATACCATCCAATATTTTCCTTTAACTTTCTATTAGTAAACTTTCTCATCATCTTAGCCTCTTGCTCTGCTGTATGATCAAGGCTAAGTAAAGGATTATTGACAAAATTTTGAAGCCATGGAAGAATAGCAGTCCTGCAATGTCCATTTGTAGCCATGGGGCTCTTAAAATGTCAGAGTTATTAATATGCTAGCTCTTATGTTTTTTTTCTTTAAAGTGCCCTACCAAATACTCTAGTTAACTGTTTATTGGTCCCATTTCCAACCCTCCTACTCTGGAGTGCCTTCTAATGCTGAGAAATTTCCTGATTACATGTTGCCACTATGCACTAAATACAGAAACAACTCTTCAGTCACTTTCGTCATTATTTTCCACATTTAATACTTACTGTTCAGTAGAGTAGTTTGTAGGTGATTAAAATCAAATTTATTTTTATATCAACTTAACATTATAAAACTTTCCCTAATTACTTTAATCTGTATTATATGCTGTATAGATAATAGGATAATTTTCCTAATGAAAACTGCTAATATGTTATACATGTGGAGTTTTAAATGTGATAATAATGACTTTTTGGTGCCTGTAGTCTCCACTTTTCTGATGTAAGGTTTTGTAAAAATGGCTAGTGATTTTACTGATTATCTTCAAATGGCTCAATAAACACATTCTTATCAATTCTATGAATAAATTTTCAAAATTATTTTGCTCAATAAACTACCTATGAAGTGGGAGTTTAAAAACCTGCACAATTTACTCTAAATAAATTCAATTCATCTTTAAATGTTGTATTCAATAATTTTTTATTTATTTTAGAATAAAACTTAATAGCTCTTTTTCAATCTCAGAAATTTAAAAATCAAGTCTTTTGTTAAGTCCACACAATGTTTATAAAGACTTATAAAAATTAAAGAGGCATTTTTGAGGAAACTACATTTCCTTAGGCCTTTTAGTGCTGTGCTTCCATCTGTTTCTGTCTTGTTCCAGTTGCCTATTCAGGCTGTCCAGTGATGATGTTGAGGATGCTGTGACCAGCTGCATTACTCAAACATTGTGAGATGGTACTGGTTTCTTAAAAAAAAAGAGAAGTTTGTGTGCCTTGAGGTAATCATTGACAAAGACTTCAAAGAAAGTTCAAAAGATGTGTCTGGTACTCTTTCTCATCAGAGAATGAATGGCACAACTAATATGCCAGAATAGCAGAACTATCCTCTTAGAATTAGAATTAGCTTTTTTTTAAATCCACCCTAAACCAAAAAAAGAAAAGTCTTCAGGCATTTTTCAGACTAGAAGAATTTACACTCTTTGGGACATTGCAGTAGGTACTCATAAAAAAAGCCATACATTCTTGACTAAACCTGAGGCTGTTTCAGACTACAATACTAGTTATTATCCTAGTATTCAGTCAGAGAAATGAAGGAAAAAGAAACAATCAGTATCTTTTTTGGAAAAAAAACAACATTGTCACATTAAACCCATGTATATATAGTAAATCAGTATAAAATATTATTGGAAGAGATATTACCAAAGTCTAAAAGTTAAAGTGTAGGAGGTATTTTACCCATCCCAGGCTCTGCAGATAATACAATTACTATCATTAAAAAATTACAAATGCAATGTATGTATCTTTGTTCAGCAATACAGAATGATACAATGCTGCAAAACAAATTATTAGGATTAATAAAAAGTAGAATTTGATTGTTAGAATATGTAAAATAACTGTGAAAGCATAACACATTCTAAATTTGATAACTAAAATATGGTAATGCAAGAAAATATTCACAATAAGACAGGTATATTGGTGCATACATATAAAACCAGGACTTGGGAGGCTGATTAAGGGGGTTTTCCTGTTATGCCAGCCTGTGATACATAGTGTATTTGAGGCAAACCTTGTTATATCAGTTACTTTTTGATGGCTAGGACAAATGTACCAGACCAGAAGTAGCTTATGGAATGAAAAAGATTTAATTCAGCTTACAGTTGCAAGAGGAAGTTTCATCATAGCAGGAAAAGCACTACAGGCTGGAATGGGAAGCCGGGATTGTATTACAGCCAGAGTCAGTAAGGAGAGAGAAGAGAGAGAGAGAGAAAGAGAGAGAAAGAGAGAGAGAGAGAGAGAGAGAGAGAGAGAGAGAGAGAGAGAGAGAGAGAGAGAACAGGAAGTAGAGCCTTACTATAATATCTCAAGTCAGGCCCACAATGACACATTTCTTCTAGCAAGGCTCTACTTCCTAAAGGTTTCATAGGCTTCCCAAACAGTGCCACAATCTGGGGATTAAGAATACAAACACATGACCCTATAGAGGGCATTTTTCACTAAAACCACCACACTTGGCTATAGAGTGAGTCATTATCTCAAAAAAAGTATTGCTATTTAGAGGAATGCTCATTGAAGTATTTAGAAATAACAGAAACAGAAAGCTAGTGTCACATAATCACATCAGTAGGGAGAAAGTAGAGAATGAGAACAGCAAGAGGGGTTAGGCACACATCAAGGCCTGCCCTCAGGTGCATACTTCTTCCATTATGACTCTTCCTCCTGAAAATTCCACAGCCTTTCCAAACAGCTGGGAACTGTGTTCAAACTGATTAGCCTATGAGGAACAGTTTACTTTCAAATCAACACATCCCACTCCAAATCCCATAGGCCTCATGATCATGTCATGATGCAAAGTGGATTCAGTCTGACTTAAAAGTCCTCATAGTTTTTACTAGCTCTAAAACTGTTTAAAATGTCCAAAGTTTCATGTGAGACTCAACACAATAATTTAAAATGAGCCCTATAAAATTAAACACAAGTTACATACATCCAACATATACTGGCACAGAGTAAACATTCCCATTTTAAAAAGTAATAAGAGTATAGCAAAGAAATACTTGAACAAAGCAAAACTGAAATCCTATAGGATAAACACAAAATTCTACAGCTCCATGTCCAGTATCTGTAAGTCTTTATGAAATCTGCACTCCAAAAATCTTGGCTACCTCTGCTTGTCCAACTGTATTACCTGTATCCTCTTTTGCAGGTAGGATCTGCCTAGAGGCCATAGCTGTTCTTGGTGTACATTCCAGGGTCTGGGCATCTTCAATATCCTAGGGTCTGCATTGCATTACCATTCACCTTCATAGCTTCATACAGGGGAGTCTCATGACATCTGTGCAGGGAATCTGACCCTGTCTCACATTGTTTAGCCTCAGTGGCATTCTGGAATCATGATAAAGTACTCTACGACCTCCTCTTTACTGAATTTTTTATGCATCCAAAATTAGTGTCACAGGGTTCATGCTGCCAAGTGCTGCTGCAAGTTAGGATTAAAGCCTGGCTCCACAGCTATTGTTGCCTCTGTATGCTTACCTTGTGGAGCAGCTACTTCTTTCAGTACTCTGAATGGGGAAGTTAGCAATGTTTTAATATTTGTAAGGTGAATTCATTGTTGTATGATAACCCTTTTCTCTCTCCTAAATCATGCTGGACCAGATCTCTCTTTTAAGGTATTTCTTCTCCTGATGCTCAGGGGGAGGGTAAAAAAAAAACACAATACAAATGTTATAATGAAGCCTGGACCTTTTGAGGATGGAGAACCTTTATTAGTGTGCACATGTGGTAATTGGGAAAGTGCCTTGGAGGCTTAGTTTCTCATCCATTGGGAAGAATTTATCAGCAGTTTCAAAGCATGTTTAATCACAATGGTGTTTTCTGAAAGAGGTCAGGGGACACAACTACCAAGAAACAGCTGCATTTACCTTTGTCACTTCAAGTTTAACCCCTTGCTTACCTGTTATCATGTAAACCTGTCTTGACTATCTATAGTCCCCAGTTGTTAAATAGTTTGTGACTATGAACTTATAACCTATATGCATGTGGAGTGTAAAACAAAAAGTCAAAGTCAATTCTAATGTTTACATGTGAGCAATTGAAATACATACTTACCATTGGGAGTGGACATTCAAGTATTGAGGGGTGACATTTATTGATAATTTTATAGTATTTTAGGAAACAAAGTTAAAAATTCAACAGCATTAAAAGAATAACAAATAGCATAAGATCCCCAAAGTATTATTTTTAAATCATGTACTCAAAACATCTGTATCTGCTATTATTTGTTTGATTTACCAGTTTTTTCCCTTAGAATATTCCTATATTAAAATTTTCCCTTATTGCTTTATGTATATATAAAAACATTCTTTTTGCATGCATCATTAAGCAGTTGTAAAGTTTTCTTTTTATTTTTTTTGAAAAGTTAAAAATGTAGTTTACTGAAAGATGTGTATCTTTACATAGAGAAATAGCAAATAACCCAATCTAAAAGTTTAAATAAAAGTAATGACTTTAAAACTAATATATTTGTTTGATTTACCAGTTTCCTACCATCACTATGACCACAATAATAGACCTACCTAAACATTTTTATTATGCTATTTGTAGATAATTGAGCATGTGACTTCATCTAAATTATTCATTCATTGTGTCCCAGTCCCTGTCTAGACATTTTATATGTCTAAATGAACAATATTTAGTACCTATTCTCATAGGAATTAGAATTTGGCAAGTATAATAGTGAAACAAAATGTAAGAGCAATGTCAGAGGTACACACAAAATTCAAATACAGCTCAGATTAAGGCATCATTAACTATATTCAAGTGATTAGTTCTAGAGGGATTGATGCAGAGTTAGAGAATGCATTGTATAGTATAAATCTTCCACACTTCCAATTCTGGTCTTAGAGCTCTTTTAGACATTCTAATTATAGAATGGTTAAATTTTGTTATTAACTTGAGCTTTTTAATAATTCCCAGTAATCATGGGCAGATCTGAGGTTCCTTACAGGAAGGATTAACTAAAGGAGGAGGTCCTTGTTCCAGAGTTAGCCCTTCCTCCACAGTGGGAGGCCCTCCCAGAAGGAGGCTGGTTATCAGGAAACTTGAGGCAAAGGGAATCTCTTTCTTCCTTCCTCCCACAGGCTGCTGGTGTTTGTAGTGACTTGCTCTTGCATCCATCCTGCTCTCTTATCCTTCACCAACATTGGCACCAAGTTTCCTCAGCCTTCCATTGTGGACTAAAGACCAGTGGCTCCACAGGAAGTCTTGGGGCCTTCAGTGCTGGATTGGGATTGCTGAAACATCCAATCAGGTGGACTGAGCAGATAACATTTCCTTGACTCTAGGGCCAGCAGACTGCTATTTTGGGACTGTTGTAATCTACCCCACTAAGTCCCCATTTTATTACAATTCTCCCTGTTGGCTCTGTTCCTCTAGAGAACCCTGACTGACTAATACAAATCCCATATACAAAGCAGAACAAATAACTAAGTAGACATTTTATACCATGTTAATTTAAGATGACAGAATGTCATAGAGACTATATTCATAATTCACAAAATAAGAAGGAAAGAAATACATTGAAGTCTGCTTTTTTTCTCATCATCACTGGGATATATCAATCAATCAATCAATCAATCTATAATGCGTTTTTAGAATGCAAAGTGAATGCATTTTGTTATCAATTTATAACCCAAAGCTTATATTTTAGTGCTGAACACTCGTATTGGGGGATCTTCAGGTTTCAGATACACAATAATGAACAAAACAGGTGACCAGTCCCCATGGATTTCCTGACACAAAAACAGGGAGTTCATTGGTCCTCACCCCTTTATTAGAATTTATATGCAGTTCATGTTTGATGAAGAAAGGAGGAACACTTTCTTCTGTGGTGTAGCCACTTTTTAGTTGCACATGATTCTGTAAACAACCCTAAAGAAGCCAATTGGGTCTCAAAGGCAAAACAAAACACTGTGAAAGTAAAAAGGGGGTGGGCTGGGAACAGGAAAGGTAGAATTGGAGAGTTATCAGTGGGCTTTGAATACATTATAGAACTACATTATGTACGTGTATGTAATGTCATAATGAAACTCACTAGTATGTATAATCAATATGTGCTAATAATACATTTTAAAAGCAAAAAAGATGATGCAAGGAGAAATATCAGTTTCTGTAGGGTTGTCTAATAGGTGAAAGAAACTGAGTTTTGGACTTCTGGGACTGTCTTCCAATAGAAGCTATACTTAAATGGAGGTATAAGAAAGTATGTGACCAGGTGTGATGGCCTTTCATCCTAGCACTGGGGAAGCAGAGGTAGAACACTGAGTTCCAGGTCAGCTTGGGACTACAGAATGTTTTCCAGGTCATTCGGGGCTAGAATGAGACCCTACCTCAAAATTAAAAAATAGAAATAAAAATATAGTATGTGAAGTTTGCATAATGATAGAAGTGAGGGAAGTGAGTTGCGGTGCAGCTGGTTGTAAAGCACTTGCCTACCATGAACAAGGTCCACACATGAGTGCCTTTCATTTTTTTAAAAATGATCACTAGGTTATTTAGTTTGGGGTCAAGTGAAAGGAAGTGAACTTGTAGAGAGGGTTAAATTAGATACTGAGGAGAAGGGGAGAGGGAACCAATTGGTATCAGTATCAGTATTTCTAGTAAAATCACAGGGCAATAATTTTTCCTTCACTAACATAAAATCTTCTTAGGGTAACTTTTTCTCAATATTATTTTTAAAGATTTTAACCAAAGATATTATAAAGCATAAGTCAGATAATTAAAATTATTATCATCTGTTAAGATAAATATACATTTTTGAACATGGAAACAGAAAGAAAGCAAACACAGGAGGGAGGGAGTTAGAGGGAACATAGGGGCAGGGGGATAGGAAGGGAGATGGGAATCAACACAGGCAAATTTTATTTGAAAATGTCATAAAAAAGGGTTCACAAGAAAAGAAAAGATTTTTGAGTAAAGTACATGCTCATCAGAAACACAAGATTTTTATTGAACTTTTTGGTCTGATACATATGTAAATGGTACTTGAGCCTGGTAAAATGAAGGAGTGCTTTTGTTTTCTTGTTTATGCCACAGTTTTGACAATAACATTATTGTCTCTTAAATTTCTCTGAAACCAGTTAGAGCCTACAATATTTCTTTTTCATTTCAGGGTTGCTTTCCCTAAGAATAAAGTTTATTAATGGGCATAAGGGCATTCAGGTTTTCAATGTCTTCACATATCAGTTTCAATAAAAATAATTGTATTTTTCTAATGAATGGAGGAAATTGTTCTGTAGTCATGTTACCACATAGACATCATCATTTTAAGAGGTCCCTGCTGCCTGGTAACCAGGGCCAGGCAGGAAAACAAGAACAATCTCCTGTTGCCAGGAGAACACAAAAGCCACCTTGGATCCTGTCAGAGATCAGTGTGACAGCAGAACATCCCCTTGCCTTTAGAGAATTTGAAAGGCTGTGACTTCTGTCACATATTGGTTAAGGCACATGGAGTAGTACATTTCCTCTTCCATGAAAACCTTTGAAAAGCAAGAAGTTTCCTTTGTTCTTTGGATTTTCAGTCTTTCTCTCTGGCTCTGTACTCTACCATGTCACAGTGTGGTGCTTTGAACTCTCCTAATAAAGCTTTAAATCTGAAAAGCCAGGTCATCTCAGCTGCCTCTCACCGAACTGGCCTGCTCTTCTCCAAATTCTCTTCCCCTTTCTTTTTTTCTATCAGACAGCTAAGAGCTTAGCATGGGTACTAGTTCTTGAGGGAAGCAGATACTGTTAGGGTCCAAAATAGACCACTCCCAAAAGGACAGAGGACATACATGATAATGAAAGGCACACAACGAGGTTTATTTCCAGCTAGCTGGGGTCCATGTGTCTGCCCTACGTAGCACTTTTCAACAGTTTGAGCCAGCAGGCTTCTATTATAGCGAATCACAGCACACGGCGGTAAATTCATAAGATGTTTTTTTTTTAATGATTTGTGCAGGTTGATGTGCACTAAAGTAATTGGTTCCCAATTGCTTCATCTGTGAACTTTGAGCCATAAGCCTGTGCATCCAGGCTAGTTACTCATTATCTGTCTGAAGCATATTTTTGGCCTGAGACCTTCTGGCCACATCCTGGTGTTCACGTATACATTCCAGGAACCTAATCTCTAGGCAAATATCTGGTTTCTATTTGCGACAGACAAAACCTTTGCCCTACTTTTACCTGAATTGAGTTCCTTTACATTCTGGGAAGAGGACCAAGGGGAGCTTGTGGGCAGTTCCATGCAGCAGTCATTCATTCTGTCATGGCTGGGTTTGAGCTAAAGTAGATCCCAAAGCTGAAGCAAACTCTAACATTCTTAAAGCTAAAACTAACTCTAACAATACTAGCCCAATTAGGTAGTTTTCAAAGACAAATTATTTGTAATTTTTTTTTCTTGTGGCAACAATTTAATAAGTGTGTGCTGCATTCTTTTGCAAAAGGTCTTACATTCCTATCTTTCTATTCCCTGGATTACTGAAGAGATTCCTTTACCTCTACTTCCTGGGGCAATTACTGACTGCTTTATATTGTATGTTTGATTGTTCCCCTTTATTTGTGTGGAAGACAGTGGGTTGCATGTGGTGTACCTTGGAAGCCATGCAAAAGGATATTACATAAATGATAATCAGAAGCCAAAATCCCAACCTCATTTGCTAGTGAATTTGCAAATAACCAGTCCTTCATGTACTTTTCTAATTTCCACCAAATGTGACACTTTTGAAAGCTTCATTAATTCAACCCCATTAAAATGGGTAGGGTGAATGAGTTTATGGTTGTGGAAGGTGAAGTAGCAGTATTTGCAACTCTTCTGAACACTGCTGGCATACATTTATGATAATGGAGTCTAATTGGTATTAAAAGGCACCTGAAAAATATTATTTAAAGTAAAAGAATGTCAAATACACAGATAATTTAATAAAAATAATTAAGGCCCAATAAATGCTTTTTCATTGAGTCTGTGACCTTGGAATGAAAAACCTATTTGTGATAGAATCAAAGCATGCATAGCTAGCACTGGAATCTCAGAGCAAATGAGGGACATTCTGGAAGGAAAGAAGCAATATGTGTTAAGAGTAGAAATATGATTGAAAAAGTCATTAGTACTGTAAGGGATTTTCATCCAGACTTGACCTTTTCCTGAAATGAGAATGCTCTATTTTATGGTGAGAAATACTCTGTTTAGAAAAAGTAAACATTTGTGTTTGGGAAGGAATTGTTTAGGCAGGCACTCTAAGTGAAGATGAGGTTTGGTGATCCAGAACTATATGATTAATAGATGGTACATCAAAAAGGCATTTCTTACAAATATTCTATCATGCTTGTCCTTCATTTTCATTCATTTTGTCCTTCCTTTGAGCCACCATTTTTGTTTTAGTCTTGTATGCTTTGCTACTAGAAATAACTATTGGGAAAATAAAACATGAAATAGGTAACCTCATGTGTTCAAAAAAACTTTCTTTTCCTTTAATCTGTCCATTTTTATATGTCAGCCTATGCAAGTGCATAGATTTAAGACCAAAGAGAGTAGTATGAGGCATATTCAGCAGTAGATTTTATAAAGACTGGCTTTTGCATCCAAACCAATACGACTGACAGATTTAATCAAATTTTCACTGTTATTAGCTTTGAAAGCTGTAACCCCATTTAGATAGTAAAGAAGTATTATTTGGAAACAAATTACAAATCTTATCTTTATGACATGTATCAATTTACACACAGGCTGCATAAATCACTTATTATATTTTTTGTAATGGAAAAAATACTGCAGGACATTTTAATAACCAATAAATTATATATTTAATGAAGCAGATCAAAATATAAATGGTATAAATCAAACACCTCTAAAAATAGGATCAGTACTGTCTTTATAGAAATTCAAGTCACATGGGGTATTGGCTATTAGATCCACTGCAGTTCATGAGAATAAATGCTTACACTTAATCCGTAATCATCCACATGAAAATTCTTCTTGGGACTTTATAACTTATTTTCAGACCTTGCTTATACACTGCGTACATTATTCTTCAAATAAATCAAGAGTGAAAACAGTGAATTTCACCTTTGACCTTTGAGAAGTATAACTCCAATAAGTTATATAGTAAGACTATTAGCCATACTAAATTGATAGAGAAAGCTTTTCTGAAACACTTATGCAAAGCAACTGTGTATGTTGATATCACATTGGAAGCATGCAAGTCTCCACTGATAAAGTAACATTTTCACTGAGCCAACAAAGTACTTTCTTAGCTTTTATATACATGAATGTAATTCATCCTGTGGATACTATGAAGATGAGAAAAAGTAGATGTAATAAAATGAGTAACATTTTGAATTGCAGTGATAGAAGTGTTCAAGTAAATTTGGGATATTTCATCTCCTTTGAATCCTCAGGGACAATAAAACAACACAATAAGATGATTTTACTTAAAATATGTTGATATTATATTTATTAACAATTCAATCGCAGCTTATAGCAACCTGGACTGGGGATCAAAAGATCAGCAAACTATTAAGCAAGCACACCATCAACTTGCTGCATCACTCTGGTTAATCATGTCTCCTGAATTTCCATTTCCTCATCTATAAAATGAAGGAATTTGATATAATGATTATGAATTTTTTTTCTTGCTTATTTTATCTTTGCTAAAAGCTTCAAAGTTTGTATATCCAATTTGGTAAAGTTGTATTCTGTTATATAAAATAGTCATATTATTGAAATGTATACATTCATTTTTTTCATACTTTGTGGGAGGTTTTAGTCATATTCTGAGCATAATGAGAATGATTGTTACTTAAAGGAAAACTGTGATGATTTTGTGAAGCAAATAAACCTTTGAAATGCAAATGTTCATATTCTAAAATTTCCATTTTGAAAGTTTCCACTTTAATATATTGTTTTCTTACTCCCAAGCATTAATAAACTTTACATAATAATGAAAACTCACACTCAACATACATTTTCTTTTTAGTCTCAAGATAACATTTTCTTCCATCCTTGTACTTCCCAATACTGAATAGGCTACTTTTTATTTTGCGTAAGAACAAGCAGCTGCAGTCAAACAAATGTGTTTTAAATGTGGGTTATAGCTTACCAGCTTGGAAGCTTTAAACAAAATGCTCATCTTTTCCCTAAGCCTCTGTTTTCTAACCTATAAATATAGCATAATATCACTTAGGAAAAAGCATATATGTAAGGATTAAGTATTATAAAAGATATAAAATTTAATTTAGTGCCTGGTACAAATTGTGTGTTAAATTTTAGCATATTTGTAATATTCTCAAATTTTTTTCTATTGTGAGTTTTCTATTTATGGTACGATGTACATCGTGCATTTTCTCATAAAGGTTGCTTAATAGCATTATGCTATGTACAGAATGCATGTTTGAGTAGTAACCTCCCCATATTTTAATAGAATATCATGAACCAAGTTTATATTTAATATATATTCAGTTTGACTATTTCTTCCTGATTCATACTGGGAAGATTTTTATCTTCATTAAAATAGACACAAAAAAGAGAAAAAACAGATATAAGTGGTGGCATTATCATCTTTTAAGCTAAAATAACTCCTAAGGATATGTTGATTTCTAGGATACACAAATAAATAAAATAGAAAGATCAGTTTTAATTTACTTTCATAGTCAAGGTGATTATTAATGTATCCAAGCTTTGATGTATCCTAGCTGTGTTGCTATCCTGGCTTTGCAACTTGTAAGCTATGTGACCTTGGCCATGTTGTTGAAACTTTAAGTGACCGTGTTTCTTAACCTTTAAATTTTGGATAAAAGTAATATATAGCTCACAAGGATGAATGAAAATTAAACAAGATAAATGATGCATGTAAAAATTCTTATTGCAGTTCCTAATCCATATTAGGTTCTCAAGAAATGGTGGCTACTTTGTAGCAAGTGCAATTATAGTAGTTATTATTACAGTTATCATATATGATATAAAAAGCAGAATATAGCTCATTGTCATTTAGAATAATGTAATCAACTCAAATGATTTGTCTTGTGATTTATACCTAACATTTTACTTTTCAAAATATATGTTGCAGGTAACATTGCAGTCAGCTTGTTGTTGGGAGAAATATCCAACTATAAGTAGCTTATGGGAGGAAGGCTTATTTCACACTTACAAAATTCAGGGGAACACCATAAATGGCAGAAGAAGCTGGCTCCCTTCCATAGATGCATACCAAAGATAATCCAAACAAATAGCGAGCAAACACCAGCAAGCATCAATAGCAAGAACTCAAACTGCTCTCCACACTTTTAAAACTGGACTCAAGATCTACCTCCCAGAGTTACTTTAGGGATGAATTCCAATATGCAGCCCCAGTGATATACCTCTTCCCCAGTTCGGCTCTGCCCAATGGAAACTCAAGATTCAAGCCTGAGTCTATGGGGCCATGCATTTAAAACACTACATCTTTCATTATTAGGAGAAATATTTGACCAGAAGTTGCTGATGAGAGGAAAGGATTTATTTCAGGCTTATATAATCCAGGGGAAACAACAATAACAGAAAAAGGTGGCTCATTTCAATAGGTCCATAACAGAAAGACACAACCAATAGCCAGAAAACAACAACAACCTGAACTCAAAAGGGTTTTTCACAAATCTTAGGACTGGACTAAGGATCTGCTTCCAATGATACCTCCTTCAGCAGGGCTGCTGGAGACATAAACTCAATCTTAATAAAAAAAAATACCTCAGGCTATGGGGGACAAACATTCACATTCAAACCAACACATTCTGCCCCTGGCCCCCATAGACTCATAATCACCTCACAATACAAAATGCATTTAGCTGAATTTCAAACATCCTCATAGTCCCTAATTTTAACATTGTTCAAAAGTCCAAAATCTCATCTAAGATTCAAGGTTATTTCTTAATTATGATCTCTTATATCAAAACACATAATGGCATAGAGTAAACATTCTCATTGCTAAAAAGCATAACATGGAGAGACTGGACTAATGCAAAAGCAATAACCAGTAGGAAAATATTAAACACCTGCAGGTCTAATTCTGCCATAAATAGTCAGAGATGAATGTGTCTGGGTTCCTCTATCTGGGCTGAGCAGCCTGGGGAAAATTCCATTCCAAGCCAGAAGTGACCATGGCAACTTTTCAACAGTCCTGGTATATCCAAAATATCTTCAGTACTACATTGAAATACATGCTTCATCTTTATGTCTCTATACAATGGCCTCACTTGGCCTCCACACCTTGATTTCTATCCTGCTTCATATGCTGCATCTCAACAGAAGCTTCTGGAACTGAATCATCTTCATATAATTGCCTTACTGTGTTTCTATACAATGATTTCAATCTTGTATCATTATGCCTCGGAATCATTTCCACTAAACAAAGCCATGTTGCATACCCAATGACCCTTTCTTTCAAGCATTTCTTATACTCCATAGTACAAGGTAGGCTACAAAATTTGTTAATCAAGGGGGAAATAAACCTTGACTTTGATGAACAGGATACTTCTTTAGAATTCTTCCTTCAAGCTTCTTCTTTGCAAAAGCATTTACTACCCAATTGAGGCTTCGATGGGTGGATTTCATCTTCAGGCATCTTTTAAGTTATCCCAATGCAAATAGTTGGTCCACCCTTGATGGTGCTAATGAACTTAACAAGTACAACATAAGAAACCAAAAACCAGTCTCTTATCCTGTAATTTCAAATTTTCTTGTTTTCTTTCTATGATAAGATGTACAGTTTCCATATCTTTCTGTTTGCTACCTTACACCAACCATAACAGTACGTTAAATTTAAATTCAAGTTTGATCAAATTCTCTGAGCATGGGCAAAAGAACAAATGCAGCTTTTACCTCAGTAGCTCATTTCCAAAATAGTTCTGTCTTTCCACTTTAACAGTTAGCAAGTAATGGGCTAGAGAGATGGCGCAGAATATAAGACCCTTGACTGAAAAGCCTAATGACCTGGGTTCAATTCTCTAGTACCCATGTAAAGCCATATGCAAAAAGTGGCACATGCATCTGGAGTTTGTTTGCAGTGGCTAGAGTCACTGGAATGCCCACTCTCTCCCTCTCCCTCTCTCTTGCCCATCTCTCTCATCGTCTCTCTTTCTCAAAAGAAAGAAAGAAAGAATATTTAAGTTATTAAGTCAAGTTTTCACAGTCCACAATACTTTCTGTACTTAGCATCTTCAAATTCTTATCAGAATAGCCTATAAAGAGCTGGAGAGATGTCTCAGTCATTAAGACAGTTGCCTGCAATGCCTAAGAACCTCGGCTTGATTCTGTAATACCTTCATAAAGCCAGATACACAAAGTGGTGCATACATCTGGACTTTGTTTGCAATGGTTGGAGGCCCTGGCACACCAATTCTCTCCATCTGTCTCATTTCAGTCTCTCTTTGCTTATAAATACATAAAATATATTTAATAAAGAATAGCCTATAAAGCTCTGTTTGTAATATTTTAAGGCTTCTCCTGTCCAAAGTACTAAGCCCTTCAATATTCTTACCACAAACACATTCCAAAAGAACAAGACCCACATAATCAGATTTATCACAGCAATAACCTTACTCCTGGCACCAATATTCTGTTGCAATTACCTTTTGTTACTGGGACAAGCTTCAGACCAGGAGCAGCTTATGGGAGGAAAGGGTTTATATTAGTTTTATAGAATCCAGGGGAAACAACATCAATGGTGGAAAAGCTGGCTCACTTTCACAAGTTCATAGCAGAGAGACACACAAACAAGAGCCAGTAAACACCAACAGCCTGAGGTCAAAATGACTCATTACTCATTAGGGCTGGACTAAGGCTATTCTCCCAATGACCCCTCCTCCAGCAGGGCTACTGGAGACTCAAATTGTAAGCTTATTCTTAATCAAAAATAGCTCAGACTGAGGGGGAACACACATTCATATTGAAACCACTACAATACAACAATATACGATTTGACTGGTGAACAGGCCAAACCTGCCAAGAATTAAATGTACTTCCTATTATAGACCCCTATTATGATCACCTTTAGGAAGTAATTCTGGATTTAATCTCAAGGAGATAGGCTAGAAGAGGTTATCCCTCAGTTTTGAGGCATAATTGATACAGATATTGTTGCTTGTATCTAATGCATGCATTTTGATGAGTTTGGACATATGCAAAGACCAATGGTAACATCATTATAATGAGTGTAACATACTAGATTAATAATAACAAGGGTAACTAATCAGAAGTTTGTCAACTTTTCTCAGTAAGGATCTATTTTAATATAGATATATTGCATTCATAGCCAATTCTTTAAGTACATCCAGTCCACTGACCTTAAGCAATTAGAACTAGAAAAACAAACATTTATATTTTTAAGCACAAGCAACTTATGTAATTCAAATTAGTCACTGACTCATTTTATCAAGACTTCTGGAGCTACTTCTCCTATCACTTTCAGTGTGAGATTTCTTGAAGCACCAAAGACTCATGTTACCAGTCAGAGTACTGAATGAAATGAACACTACATAATACTTAAGTATCTTCATGGTAGGATATTTTCAGTCTTGTTTGCATAAAGCCATGCTTCTTTATAATAAACTTTAAACTTTAAGTTTTAACTGTGTGTGTTCCAGATATAATGACTTGGTTATTCACTAATGATCCCATTGTAATATCCTTCACTATTCATCAAAGTGTACAGACCTGGTGATAGGTAGGAAATAATCAAGCAAAGTCTGTGTTTATTGGCTACTTATATTTCTTAAGAATAGGCTGATCAGATCATAAATCTATTTATTGTTTGGAAAATTTGTTTTAGTGTCTATTTTTTCAGATCTTTATATATTATCAATATTAACCCTCTATATGAAGTATAGCTGGCAAATATTTATTTCCATTATTTAGGTTGTGTTGACTCAGCTGATAGCTCATTTTGTTTTGCAGAAACATTTTAATTTTATGTAATCCCATTTATTCATTCCTAAAACATTTTCTTTGCTATTAGAGTCTGGTTCAGGAAATAATAACTATGTCTATATATCTTGAAGTGTTTATCTATTTATCTCAGCTTTCCAAGTTTCTAGCTAATATCTTTGAGTTTAAATTAGTTTTTATGCAGGGTGAGAAATATAGATCTAATTCAGTTCTGCAAGTGCATATCCAGTTTTCTTACCAGCATTTGTTAAAGGGGTTCTTTTTCCAGTGTAAATCTTTGGCAACTTTATAAAAAAATATGTGGCTATAGCAGTCAGTGTATGAAAAAAAAGGGTTGTGAGAGTGAATACAGACTATGATTCAAGATAAGGAATCACAAAAAAGGAGTAATAAGTAGCAAGAAGGGGAAAGGAAGGCAAATGAAACATGTAAAAAAAAGCAAAGTAGAAAGAAGACTACCTTAAGAGGGCACAAAGAGGAAGAGGAATGAGTGAAAAAGGAAAAAGAAAAGCAAACAAATTCTCTGTATATTGATAAAATATTTAAAGTTATATGTTAACACAAAGAGATCAAATAGCTGAAGCACAAAAAACAATGCTGCAAGTACTAATAAACAAACATGTAAATCAATGGAGTAGAATAGAGGACCTAGAAGTCATCCCACACTAATTTATTACTGAATGAATTTTCTAACATGGGGTGAACAAGGAGCCTATGGGAGTCAGGGGAGGAATGTAGTGATTTGAATATAAAACTATCCCCCATAACCTTTATACTGCTTATATACTTAATGCCCTCCTGATGGCTTTGTTTGAGAAAAGGGCAGAATCTTTAGGGTGTAAAACTTTGCAGGAAGAAGTGAATCACTGGGGTCTCATAGAGAGTATTTATTTATTTATTTTTGTCTCTGTTTTTACTTCTATTTTTGGTATCCTTCAAGTCTGTCTCTGTTACCCTTCTATAGGTTGTTGGGGTTAGGAGTATCATTACTTTAGAAAGACTCCCTATTTAATTGAATTGCATATATTGTTGATTATTCAATGCTTAAATATGTATGCTGAATAACCTAGCAGGTTCTGCTTTCTCTCCAGAGTGAAAGGTAAATATGATGCACAAGTCCCACTCATTTCTCCCACAAAATATACCTATCATACTCAAATATGATGAAAATATAGTGTGTGTGTAGCCAAGCATGGTAGTGAACACCTCTAATCCCAGACAAGAAGGGAATATGGATGCCAGGCCAGTGTGGGTTACATAAAAAGACCTTATCTCAAAACACAAAGTGAAACAACACTCTTTATAAATGTGTTTTAAAGTACTAGGAACATTGTACTTCATTACTTCCTTAGCCCCTCCCTCCATAAAAGAGAAAAAAAGTCTCTTTCCCTCTGGAAAGAGATTGGTTGTGTAATAGGGGCTGAGCCACTGAAGTTGCTGTCTAAGCAGTGAATCAACTCAACCAGGTTTCCACCCTCCTATAATTCCCCACGATGAGGCTGCTAAACTTGGGCTTGTTTTCTCTTATGACAACTGTTCTTTCCCTTGTTACAAGTGCACCAGAATACTATATCCAGTTTAAGAGAGTGTTCCCTGTATTGATAGATTTTCCAGGCCTGCCAAGGACTCTCCCACTGTGGCCTGCATTTGAAGTCTTTATTGATCAGCAGTAGGTGCCTCCCGGGACTTTGCCACCACGCTTTCTTCACAACTGTCTACATGGCCTTAGGACTGGCCAGCACATCCACCTACTCTATGGCCTTGAACCCAGTCAGGGCTCTGATCTTTCCAGGGCTCCATGCCAACTAGCCATAGGACTCCAGAAAACATGGAGGAGAGGAAATTTTCCAAAGCTCAGAGGAATGTGGACAGTAAAGATCAGGGTGCGACTGAGTAGCCTAGCTTTCTGCTTGATGTGCAAAGGGAAAACCACGCATATCAGACATAGGGCCCAGTGGCTTCTTGTGTGTCCTGTAGCTTGAAAAACTTCAAGGGGACAGCAAGGCCTCAAAAGGAGGCCAGTACTAGGAGCATCACACTTCAAGTGAAAAGATCCTTGTGGACCCAAACTCTCCCAACTTGGAAGCAGCATTCCAAGAGCCCTGTGCCCAAGCCTGCTGAGAGTGTGCCCACCTGCTTTTGCTTCAGCTTCCATATTGGCTTTACCTGCTGATGGGCATGACACCAGGCCTTGCCTTCAGAGCGTTTCTCGGCCAATGGAGAAAGAGTTGTTTCTAAGGGGCTACTGTTCTTGACGCTGTTTCCGCGGTGGCAGCAGCGGTGACCAATACTGGACTGGTCTTTTTCTGCCATCATAGCCCCATGGCTTCAAGGTTTACTGCAGGTAAACTACAACAGTTTCAGGAGCACCAACTGCATTCTTGAAGTCCCTCAGCTGCCCAATTCCAAATGACCCACCATCAGTTTACTCCAGTGTGAGAAATACCAGCCCAGTTAATCTATCTCCAGATCTCCATACCTATGACACCAAATTCAGACACCCAACAGCTGCTACTAATTGTAGCCCAGCATGGGGGACTCCTGAGCATTCAATCTATATCCAGGTCTCCATTTCTATTGTGTCCATGTCTGACTGAACCTCATCTAACCTAAGCACAATGGTTAGGTTGCATAGGAGTTAGCAGCTGCCTCCTTGTTTGTGGCCTAAGAATGGCATTTCCTTTCCATTAACATCCTTCTGGAGGGATCACAATCTCCCCCCAGCCATGTAACTTATTTTTGTGGCTTGTGAAGGCTGTGGGCTTGTACTAAGGGTTGAACTGCCAGTCTGGTCTCATCAAGGTCACCTGGCTTATCTTTTGAAAGTTCCTCTCTCCCAGTGTGGGGGTGGATGGAGGTCCTGCAGCTAGAGCTGTGTTTATCTTGACTTCTTTTTTTATTGTCCATAATTAACAATAACAATTAATATAATAAACATAATAAACAGTGAGTTGTTATTCCCAATTCCCCAAGGACCCCTCCTCATCCCCAATCAGCTAGATATCCTCCTCCTTGGGTCATCTGGATCAGTCCTTGTGGCAGGGGACCATGGATAGCCTAGTACTCAGCCTGGTTTTCCTAGCCCAGGTGTTGTTACTGAGGGGTGTCATGCCTCTGTATAGGCTCCCCCACCATGGCTCTCACAATCTTTCCGCCCCCTCTTCTGCTCAGTTCCCTGAGTCATGGTGGGTGAGTATTAAGGCTGCTTTAATGTTGTGAATTTAGGGGTCTTTGTGTCAAAAATCGCTGGTTTCTGTCTCACTAGCTTATCCTGTGTTGATTAGATGGCTATGGCTGTGGGTCCCTTGTTCGTCCTGTCATTCTCTTTGGGATTCCATATGGATCCTCCATGATATGGCTGTGGTGGCTCATCTCTTGCCAGGATCTAAATTATCAGCCTATGGCCAGATGGTAGGATTAGATGGGCCACAGCTCTCTCACTGCATCCTGAAAAATAAAAACACATTCTCCATCGGAGAGTGATTATCAGTCTAGATTAACAAATATACACAATTCTGGATTACCAAGATTCTATTTTTAGTAGCCTCCCGTCAGTCGCTCCCATAGTGTATCTTTTCTTGTGAGCCCAAGAGTACGGGATCCAGTGCATATCACCCTGAATCCCCAGATCCAGTCAAGGGTTTGCCCTCCCTAAGTGGAATATTTGGCCGAATTTAACAGCTGTTGATTGTCTCCCCCAGGGCCAGGATCCTCCATTGCACGAGTGCTCCTTTCTTGGTTCATAGTTCTCTCCCAATAGGAGGTATGGTCAGCCTATTCATGGCCACAGACTGTGTTTCATGCCAGTGGTCTCTGTTTACTCCAGCTGTGTTGATCAGCTTCCCCTGGCAGCTTGAGCAGTGCCTTCCAGAAGTACACTAATTACACTAATTACCACCTGGGGGTTGTTTACCATTCTGGACCTTGAAGGGTCTCTCGATGCTGATCGATGGCATTCTGTGGTTTCTCAGCAACAGGGTTTTGCCACAGGCCTGGGGAGGGCATTCAAGGGCTTTAACAGAATTCTGTCTTGTTTCTGGAACCTCATGGGTCACTTTGGTCAACAGCTCAGTGAGGGAAGGGAACCAGTGACTGGGACCAGGGGTTGTCAGACTGATCAATTATTCACAGGCTTAGATTCTCTCCCCTACTACTCATGGACTCTCTTGCCAGTCGACACCCACTACTTGCTCAGTAGATTATAGTTTGCTTGTGAAGATTTTATGTTTTTGAACCTAATTTGGTTTAGCCTCCTGTTTAAGTCATTCCCCTCCCCCATCCCTTACCCCTCATTCATAACTTCTCACTTCTTTCTCTTAGTCTGCATAGAGAAAACGGTTATCCTGGTTAAGGACTGCATATGAGGGAGAGTATGCAGCGATTGATTCTCTGATATTTGGAGTGTTCACTTAGTAAGATCTGCTCAAAGTCAGACTATTTTTTCCTAAATTTTGATATCTCATTTTTCCTTTCAACTGAGTAAAATTCCATCATGTAAATATACCACAGTTTTGCTGTCCATTCCTCCATGGATGGGCATTTGGGTCGATTCCAATTCTTGGCTATTATAAATTGAGCTGCTATGAATATAGTTTTACAAAACTTTCTGCATCGAGATGTGACGTCTTGCGGGTAGACATCTAGTAGAGGGATAGCTAGGTCTATTGGTAGTTCTATGTCCATTCTGTCTCGGAGTCTCCACACTGCTTTCCATAATGGTTGAACAAGTTTGCCATCCCACCAGCACTGAATAAGGATTCCTTTTTCCCCGTATCCTCACCAGCAACGATTGTTGTTGGTTTTCTTTATGATTTTCATTCTGACCAGAGTAAGGTGGTACCTCATTGTGGTTTTGATTTGCATTTCCCTGATGCTTAAGGATGCTGAGCACTTTCTTAGATGAGTCAAGGCCATTTGTGTTTCCTCCTCTGTGAATACTTTGTTGAGATCAGTGACCCATTTTGTAAGGGTGCTTTTTGAGATTTTATTATGTTTTTTTTTTTTTTAGTTCTCTGTAAGATCTGGAGATTATGCATTTGTCTGAGTTATAGCTGGTAAAGATCCTCTCCCAGTTTGAAGGTCTATTGGCTCTGAGTATGGTTTGTCTGTACATAAGCTTTTTAGCCTGATCAGGTCCCATTGCATTTCCAAGGCTGCTGGAGATTTGCTCAGAAAATTTTTCCCTACTCCTATTTTATGTAGAGTTCCTCCTATTTTTTTCTTACAGGGTTTTCAGGGTTACAGGATTTATATTGAGGTCTCTGATCTATTTGGCATTGATTTTTGTGCACGGTGAAAGGAGTGGGACTATTTTCATTTTTTTACACGTGTTTATCCAATTTGTCCAGCACCATTTGTTGAAGATGCTATCTTTGGCCCAGTGTATATTTTTGGCCCCCTTGTCAAAGACCAAATAACTGAAGTTACTTCCATTTAAAGCTGGGTCTTCAATTCTGTTCCATTGATCTGTCTTTCTGTTTTTATGCCAGTACCATGCTGTTTTCATTACTATGGCTTTGTAGTATGTTTTGAAGTCAGGGATGGTGATACCTCCTGAGTAGGATTTTTTACTTAGAATAGTTTTGGCTATCCGAATTCTTTTGCCCTTCCAAATAAATTTAGAGATTATTTTTTCTGTTTCTGTGAAGAACGAGGTTGGGATTTTTATCGGCATAGCATTGAATCTGTAAATCGCTTTTGGCAGGATTGCCATTTTTACTATATTGATTCTCCCTATCCATGAGCATGCAACATCTTTCCATCTTCTCACATCCTCCTCTATTTCCTTCTTGAGTGTTTCAATATTTTTCTTATATAAGTCCTTTACAACCTTGGTTAGTGATATTCCAAGGTATTTGGTTTTCTTTGAGGCTATGGTAAATGGGACAGTCCCTCAGATGTCTTTTTCTGTCTGCTTGTCTTCTGAATATAGAAAAGCTACTGATTTTTGCATGTTAATTTTGTATCCTGCCACGTTGCTGAAGGCATTAATCACCTTCAAGAGGTTACCGATACTATTCATTGGGTCTGATATATAAATGATCATCTCATCTGAAAAGAGGGATAATTTAATTTCTTCCTTTCCGATTTGTATCCCTTTTATGCTCTTCCCCTGTCTTATCACTTGGGCTAGAACTTCAAGCACTATGTTAAAGATCAGTGGTGACAGTGGACACCCCTGTCTTGTTCCTGAATTGAGTGGGAATTCCTTGAGTCATTCCCCATTGTGAACGATTTGTGCTTTAGGAGTTTTGTAAATTGTCTTTATTAAGTTGAGATATAGGCCTCCTATGCCTATTCCTTCCAGAGCTTTGAACATGAAGTGGTGTTGAATTTTGTCAAAGGCCTTCTCTGCATCTATTGAGATAACCATGTGGTTTTTGTGTTTGAGCCGAATAATGTGGTGAATTACATTTATCGTCTTGCGTATGTTGAACCATCCCTGCATCTCTGGGATAAAGTCAATTTGGTCAGGGTTGATAATATTTTTGATGTAGCATTGTGTCTGGTTTTCTAGGACTTTATTCAGGCTTTTTGCATCTAAGTTCATCAGAGGTAGGGGTGTGTAGTTTTTTTTTTTTTTTTTTGTTGTTGTTGTTGCATCCTTGCCTGGTTTGTGGATTAGGGAAATTATAGCTTCCTAGAAGGTGTTTGGAGGCCTTCCAATTTTTCTATGCTTCTAACAAGCTTCAGAAAGAGTGGTTTCAGCTCTATGATGAAGGCTTGGTAGAATTCTGCTGAGAAACCATCTGGTCCTGGGATTTTCCTTTTGGGAAGGTTTTTGATTACTTCTTCAATCTCTGTGGATATGATAGGTTTATTTAGTGCTTTTATTTGTTCTGGTTTAAGCTTTGGCAGTTAGTAGGTGTCCAAAAACTTATCCATTTCTTCCAGGTTCTCTAATTTTGTGGAGTAGAGGTTTTGGAAGTATGACCTGATGATACTTCCAATGTCTTTGGGATCTGTTGTGATCTCACCATTGTCCTTTCTGATTTTGTTTATTTGGGCTTTCTCAGTTCTTCTTTTGATTAGATTGTCCAGGTGTTTGTCAATCTTATTAACTTTTTCAAAGAACCAACTCTTTTATTTATCTATTTTTTAATCATTTTCTTGATTTCCAATTCATTAATCTTAGCTCTGGTTTCAAATATTTCCTTTTATCTTGAGCTCCTTGGGTTAGCTTTTTCTATCTGTTCCAATGATCTTAGGTGGGTGGTTAGGCAATTGATATGAGACCTCTCTGTCTTTGATATGAAGGCATTTAGCGCAATGATCTTTCCCCTCAGGACTGCCTTCATTGTGTCCCACAAGTTCTGATAAGATGTGTTATCATCATCATTTATAACTAGGAAATTTTGAATTTCCTGTTTTATTTCGTGGATGACCTAATCATTTTTTAGGAGCGAATTGTTCAGGCGCCAGTACTTTGTGCATTTTCTGGATCCTGTTCCATTATTAATTTCTACCTTTAATGCATTATTGTCTGATATGATGCTAGGAACTATGTCAATCTTCCTGAATTTGTTTAGGGATGATATATGCCCTAGAATATGATCAATTTTAGAAAAAGTCCCATGCGCTGCTGAGAAGAATGTATAGTCTCTGTCTTTAGGATAGAACATTCTGTAAATATCTGTTATCCTCAGCTGGTCCATGGTGTTATTGAGCTCCGTTATGTCCCTACTGATCTTCTGTTTGGTTGATCTGTCTAGAGCTGATAGAGGTGTATGAAAGTCTCCTTCTATGATGGAGTTAGAGTCTATGTCTGCTTGATTTTTGAGTAGGTTTCCTTTATGAACTGTGTTGCACCTAAATTTGGTGTGTATATGTTAATGATGGTGATATCTTCCTGTTGGATCATTCCTTTGATGAGTGAGAAGTGACCATCATTATCCTTTTTAATTGATTTTGGTGTAAAGTGTATTTTGTCAGAGATTAATGTAGCCACACCTGCTTGCTTTTTACTTCCACATGCCTGATAAACTGTTTTCCATCCTTTTACTCTAAGAAGATTGCTGTCTTTAGAGGTAAGGTGTGTTTCCTGAAGCTTGTAGCTTAAAATGCATGTAGCAACCCAATAGTATAGAATTAACCCCCAAATAGTATAGATTTAAGCAAAGCATGATTACACCAAAACCAGTTTTGGTGAACCAATGAGTTAATTGTGATTACTTACAGAACACAGATGAAGGGTTACTCACAGAAGCATGGGTGAATCAATTGCTGTTGTATCACTGTAAAGTCCCACACCATCTGGATAGCAAACTCATGAAAGCTGCATCATGGAGTCCTTCTACTCAACCTTCTAGCTCCTTGGTAATCTAACATCTCTAAAAACCATTTTCAGGTGGGAAGAAGGCAGGAAGAAAGAATTTCTGGATCTCAGTGAGGATCTTGTGACCCTTTCCTCCACCATCCAGTTGGGAATTGTCAATAGCTTTATTACCATTACTACAGAACTCAGATCTCAGTATTCCTCTGCTCCAAAGTTGACAAAGCTACTTTTCCAAAGCATTCTTTACCACAAGATACCATATAACAGAGATAAGTGGTTTGGTGACACTCAAATGAAATATTGAAGTGAGTGGATATAGGTACTCAGTAAGCATGCTATATTAAAGAAATGTTTCTTATGAATAATCTTCAATAAAAAAACCACTTGTGTTTTTTGGAGAAAATCAACTATGAATCTAAGTTTCTATTGTTTTCTTAAGGAGAAAATATTGTGGAAAAAGCATAGATTTTTGGCTTCTCTTTGACATAATAAGGATGAGTTTGTACAACTTCTCAATTAATGCATAAATTGCCTTCTCTCACCCTCAGTTTCTTCATCAACTTGAATGGAAAAAACAATATCTGTCTCGAGTTTTTTTTGTTGTTGTTGCTGTTTTTTTAAAGAGAAAAATTGCTGTACCATGTAAAGAGTCTAATAATTAATAATTGGAATTTAATAAATGGCATACTGTTGTCCTGTTGCTGGGACAAAATATCTGACCAGAAGTAGCTGATGGGAGGAGAGGATTTATTTTGGTTACAGTCTTGAAGGGAAGCTTCATCATGGCAAAGAAAGAAAGAAAGAAAGAAAGAAAGAAAGAAAGAAAGAAAGAAAGAAAGAAAGAAAGAAAGAAAGAAAGAAAGAAAGAAGAGAGAGAAAGAGAAAGAGAGAGAAAGAGAAAGAGAGAGGAAAAGAAAGAAAGAAGGGAAGAAAGAAAGAGAGAGAGAAAGAGAAAGAGAGAGGGAAAGAAAGGAAGAAAGAAAGAAGGGAAGAAAGAAAGAGAGAGAGAAAGAGAAAGAGAGAAGGAAAGAAAGGAAAGAAAGGAAGAAAGAAAGAAAGAAAAGAAAAGAGAAAAGAAAAGAAAAGAAAGTGAAGGATGGTAGCACAGAATTTGGGTGTCACATCTTGCCAAAGCAGCTGACAGAAAGCTGCAAGGATACGCTGAGCTCTGATAAAGGAGAACTGGCTATGACACCCCTAAATCAGCCCCTAGCAATACACCTCCTCCAGCAAGGTTCCACCTCCCAAATTGCCAGCCACTAGGGATCAAGTATGAAGCTTAGTCATAAACAAAAGAGGCTATGGGGGACATCATATTTTTTTACATATTTGCATGTAAAAACAATATACAAGTCATGATTAAGAGTACTTGGATATTTAATCTGTGCATAAGCAAGGGGATTAGTAACCTTTAAAAAAAGAAACAAAAGGAAAGCAAATACAACAAAACTCACATGCTTTGTTAAAATAACAATGTTTACTCTGACTGACTCAATAGGCTAAAAGAATTGAATTGAAAGAATTGAACGAATTATACCTTCACATTGATTCTTTCTGGAGTGCTATTTATAATGAGTATAACTTTGTGATGGAAGAGGATTCATATCCACATGCTTTGTTTTGTTTTTCTGTGGTAAGCTATCTAGAGAGTGAATTAACAGTGTTTTCTCTTCATTAAGCACTTGTCATAAGCATGCAATATCAGAATTTGAATGCCCCATATATTATTGAAATTCACTCTAATTTTCCCTTTTAATATTCTCTGTTGCATTATTTGACATGCTATAGTATTTCTCAAAAATACTTAAATCATACAATCTGGAAAATTGCATGTGATGTTACAAGTAATAAAGGAAACCAAATGTGGCTGATGATTTTTCCTTTGTTTTCATATCAGCAGAACAATCCAAAAAGAAAACATCTCGATTATACCACTACATTACTACAACTTTCAGTTTATGTTCAGTTATTATATAGTCCACTGATCATCATGACTACACAGTTTAGTACACATTTATGTCCTGTAAGTAAAACATGTTTTATTTTTCTAAACAATTCAGGGATATTTACATTTCTATAAAGCCAGAAATGTTCTAAGGTAACATTTATTTCTCCACAATGAGGAAATTTTCATGAAAAATGAACTCAAAAAAGTAGCATATGGATATTTCATTTTACAACTTTACAGTAATGATATTTGATAGACATTACTAATTTATCCACTTGACCCCTGTGGCAGCAAACCATTGAAAAGCATGTGAAGGTCACAACAGAAAATTGAAACAGTGCATGGGTATTCTTATTAGCTGTATGACTTTGGGATAGTAACATCATCCTTAGGAGCCTTAGTTGCTTTGTTGTTTTCAACATAAACAGTAAGGACTTGTATTGAAGTAGATGTTCAAAGTCTCCTCTAAGATCAAATTTTAAAAACTGGGCTAAAAGGGTTAAAATTGACAGACAAGGACATTCTGTTCCTGATTTTGTCTGAATGGAGAAAATCTCTAGGTCTACACATGATGATGCTTTGTGACCTAATTTTCTTATTGTGTGAAAATTTCTCTCTCGGGCAAAAAAAGTTAAGCTATAGGGTTAAGATGAGAGATATATTGATGTAACTGAGTAATATCTACAGGACAAGTTTTACCTGTTCAGTAGGTGTGGGCAATTACTTTTGTGGTTTATGGTTTCTCAGTAATACCATAAGGTATACTATAATAACTCAGTAATACCATAAGGTATAAGGTTAGGAAGCAATCTTCAAACTACATTGACCATTCTGCAGCTGTGAACAATACAAAATATCCTATATTTGTTAGTTGATTTGTTCATTGAATACTGCTTAATGAAAAGTCTACCACCTATTGATGCGCTAGGGATATGATTCTAACACACAATTTTTTAAACTAATAGGATTATTTTATTTGACATTGCTATAACAAAATACCTGACAAAAGCAATTTAATGAAGAAAGGAAAGGTTCATTTTGGTTCACAATTTGAGGTTACAGTCTATCATGTCAGGGAAGGCATGGAGACAGGAGCATGAGGCAGCTGGTCACATTTAATCTGAAGTTAGGATGCTGAGAAATATGAATTCTGGTGCTCAGAGGTTTTTTTTTCCTTTTTATTGACTCCAGGAACTCAGCCTGTGGACTGAAGCCTTGAGTTTTTTTTTAGGGTGAATCTTCCAACCTTAATCAACCAAATATAGAAGATTGCTCACGTGCATGCTCAGAGAGTTTTACACATGGTGATATTGAATGCTGTCAAGTTGACAGTATCAATCATTAGTCATTAAATACATTTTGATTTTCAAACTTAGTAATGGTAATAAATGTGTGTTATATCAAGTGAAAGCATACAGAGGTATTAATTTTATTTTTCATCCTCACTCCTACTACCTGTGTCTGTTTCCTAAGGCTATGAAAGTTAACCAATCCTGGATTGTTTTCCTCACTGCCTTTCATCCTGTGCATGCAAGCACTTGTAAGTTCTTTTCTAGTTTATATATGATACCATGAAAGGTGACTATCAAAACTTGACTCTTAAGTGACTATTGCCACTTTCATTGCCAAAGTCCTTCATACATATAGCCCATCTTTTGAGCACAGCCTCAGAGTTTAGTCTTATTTTCCATTTGTGTGGTTTCTATACCTTAAAAACAAAAAGAACCCATTTCTGCAGCAAGCATTCTCTTGGGGGGCAATACTTGAGCACAGCAATTCCTTTGTAGGAGCTATAAACTTTAGTGTAGATATAAAATTTACTTTCCACACTATAACACTTAGTTGACTTTGGTACCTAAACATCTTTTTTTTTCTATCGTGAGATGTTTTGGGTTTCTTTTGAAGTACCTTAACAAAGGGGAAAAAAGGTAAACAAGGTTATAGAAAAATCTGACTATAATCTCATTTCCAAAGTGTCAGCTAGCCTTATGAAACAGTGTGTTAACCATGCTCTTTATAGCTATAAATGTTAGTTACAACAGAAATACAGATAGTCAGAAAGGATTAGAGACATTGCATTTGAAACTGGCTTAAAAGCATATCACATTACTTCACCATAGAGATTGTATAGTTGCTGTGGTATATAGTAGATACAACCTTGGCCCAACTTCTCACTGAAAAATTAGTACACTAGTGTTTCTCTAGAGAGTAATGGTTTTGTGCTAGAGGAACAAGTTTCTCATATGTACACAATGTTGATCCTGAAATTTCACTCCTTTCATATAGTTTATAACTGGATGTAGAGCCAGATCAGCAAAAAGTCAAGACTTCTGTATAATATAATGATGAGACATGTTTTAACTTAATGGGACTCCACATGAAAAAACTTTTTAAGATGATAATAATATTAGATAAATTGTGATCCGGTAGATCAAGCCCAAGAAGGAAAGAATCCCTCTATATAATGTTACCAAAAGAGTTTCCAGAAAATTAATAGCATTTGCAGAAAGAGTTTAATATTTATCTATAAGAGCCTGAACTAGAGGTGGAAAATATAGAGTAAAGCAAGAGATTGTTCAGTGACTACCAATCCTCAAGCTTCTAGAAGCCTAAAGGAAAAAAGAATATCATTAATTTCAGAGAAGACTCTGAGATGAGTACAGTTTTATTTTTATTTTATTTTTTTAAAATTTTTCAAAAATATTTTTTATTTATTAATTTTCAAGCAGACACACACAGAGAGATAGAGATAGAGATAGATAGAGAGAGAGAGAGAAAGACAAATAGAGAGAGCAGGGCCAACAAATTGTGGGTCTGGTTTATGTGAGTACTGGGAATTAAACGGGGGCCTTAGGCACTGGAGGCAAGTGTATTAACCACTGAGTGATCTCTCCTGCCCTGATGAGTATAGTTTGAAGGGCAGAAATAATAAGTGAATTAAAAATAATGTGTTGAACAAAACTGGGGGGGGAGGGACTGGCTACCTCTTGTATAATTCATAACCCCCTTGTTGCAGTCAGCTTTCTAGTTGCTGCACAGAAAGAACCCAAACAAAAGCAGCTTGTGGAGGAACAGGTTTATTTGGCTTACAGACCCAAGGGGAGACTCCATTCTGGCAAGGAAAATGATGGCATGAGCAGTGGGGAGGACATCACCTCCACTACAGCACTGCAAACAGCGGCAAGAAGGTGTGCCAAATATTGACAAGAAGAAGCTGGCTTATAACCCCCATAAATCTGCCCCCAACAACACAGCTCCATCGAGGTTGTAAAACCCAAACTGCCATCAGCTGAGGATCTACCAATCAGAACACATTCATTTGTTTGTGGGGGACACCTGGATCAAACCATGACAGTCCGCCCCTGGCCCCCACAAACTAATAATCATACATGATGTAAATACAATGTGTACAACTCAACTCTTAAGTCCCCACAGCTTTCAACTGAGCCATAATACCAAAAACTAAACCAGTAATGACACAGAACATTCACCCTGCAAACCATGAGGCACAGCAAAAACAAATTGAACCTATACAAGATTTAAAATAAACAGGGAAATCTCAATCTCTAACTCCAACTTCAATGATTCTAACCAGTAACAAGTCTCTTGGAGATTTGATTCCATCCCTCCTGCTCAGCTACTCACAGTCTGGGAAAACTTCATCTGGTGCTGGCAGCTCTCCTTGGAAGCCATCCTTAGTCTTGGCATCTTATTGGGTCTCCATTCCAACCCACAGTTCATCCTCATGGCTCCATAGTGCTCCATGCAGGCAATTTAGAACACGTGATTCACATTGCCGATGGATGGCCATTTAAAAAAAAAAAAAAAAACAGTGTTACAAATCCAATGACCCTCTCTTCCTGCATTTGTTCTTCTCTACAGAACCAGATGGGCTACCAACTTGTTAATTCAGGGGGGAACAAAGCGTTCAGGCCC
This sequence comes from Zapus hudsonius, assembly GCA_004024765.1. Classification (NCBI taxonomy): domain Eukaryota; kingdom Metazoa; phylum Chordata; class Mammalia; order Rodentia; family Dipodidae; genus Zapus; species Zapus hudsonius. Next base: position 46,831 of record PVHP010006214.1, read on the forward strand.
CTTCAAAGAAACCACATTATTCCTTTTGTTCCAACGCAGACCAGCTGGCCCAATCTCAATGGTTGTTATCTCTCAAACAATTTCAGGTGAATGGGCAGCAGTTTTGGCCCAAAGATCTTTCTTTATGTTCCATTTCCATCTGCTCATTCCAGCCCATCTTTACGTCAAGCAATCCTGCACAGGTTTCCAGGACCAGGGAGGCAGAATGCAGCAAACCTCTCACACAAACTGTTTCTGGCACGGTCCTGACAAAGTTCTTTCTCACCCTTGTAAACGAAACCTCACAGTCCATAGTCTTCATTACATTCAGGTCTTGTAACTCTGAACAGAATGATCAATCACGATGGGCTTACAGCACTGCAAGGCACCTCTTAGGACGAGGTTTCCAATCAGTCCATATTCCTCCTGCATATCAATTCCAAAATGCCAAAGCCACAGAATCAGGGTTCTCACAGCAACAAATGACTCCACTCTCTGGTACCAAAACTGTTGCAGTCAGCTTTCTAATTGCTGCAAAGAAAGAACCCAAACAAAAGCAGCTTTTGGAGGAATGGGTTTATTTGGCTTACGGACTCAAGGGGAGACTCCATCCTGGCAGGGAAAATGATGACATGAGGAGAGTTGTGGAAATCATCTCAGCCGCAGCACTGCAAAAGGAAGATGTGCCAAACACTGGCAAGAGGAAGCTGGCTTATAACCCCCATAAGCCCACCCCAAACAACACAGCTCCATTGAGGTTTTAAAACCCAAACTGCCATCAGCTGAGGGTCTATCAATCAGAACACATTCATTTCTTTGTGGGGGACACCTGGATCAAACCATGACAGTCTGCCCCTTGGGGGAGAACTATGTGGATAGACTTCTCTGATTGGGAAAAAGATATAAGGATACTTGTGTCCCATGTTAATGCTCATCAGAAGGTGATATCATTGGAGGATGACTTTAATAATCAAATTGATAAACTAACCCCTTCTGTGGATAGTGGTCAACCTCTCTCCTCAGCCACCCCTGTCATTGTCCAATGGGCTCATGAACAAAGTGGCCATGGTGGCAGGGATGCAGGATATGCATGGGCCCAACAACATGGACTTCCAGTAACGAAGGCTGACCTGGCTACAGCTGCTGCTGAACGCCTGATCTGCCAGCAGCAGAGACCAACACTGAACCCCCGGTATGGTAGCATTCCTCAAGGAGACCAACCAGCAACTTGGTGGTAGGTTGACTACATTGAATCAAATTTTTGCTTCCTGTTCCTGCAACATTATGCTCCACTGGCCTAGAAGTCTTGGCTACAGAAGGGGAAATGCTTTTGCCAGGAGTCACAGAGAACATTCCATTGAACTGGAAGCTAAGACTTCCCCCTGGCTACTTTGGGCTCCTGATGCCCTCCAGTCAACAGGCCAAGAAAGGAGTTACAATGTTAGCAGGAATGATTGATGCAGACTACCAGGGAGAAATTGGACTGCTCCTCCACAATGGAGGCAAGGAAGTATATGTTTGTAGTGCAGGAGACTCTATTGGGTGCCTCTTGGTATTACCATGCCCTGTTATCAAAGTCAATGGGAAACTACAACACCCCAATCAAAGCAATGTGAAAAATGGCTCAGATACATCAGGAATGAAAGTATGGGTCACCCTCCAGGTAAAGAACCAAGACCTGCTGAGGTGCTTGCTAAAGTGGAGGAAATACAGAATGGGTAGTAGAAGAAGGTAGCTACAAATACCAACTAAGGCCATGTGACCAGTTACAAAAATGAGAGCTGTAATTGCCACGAGTATTTTGTTTTGTTTTGTATTACTTGCTAAGAACGTTTGTCCATATGTATACCAATACCTTTGGTTTTCCTCTATTATGTAATTAATATTAATTGAGATTATATCAGTAATCATTGCTGAATTTATATTATTAGATATTAGACTAAGCATTCCTCAAGAGACCTGCCTTATTTTGGGGAAGATTATGCATTTCTGGTTATACGTGGGATAGTTATATCATGTTAGGCAGAATCAAGAGATTACTGTCTTCATTTGGATATGATTTGATGTCAAGTTGATAAGGGGTGGACTTGTGATGGTTAAGTTTATTTGTCAACTTGACCTATGTAATAATCCATAGTAATCTTGGGTGGGTCCCTGAGTTTGCCTGCAAGATTGATAAAATCCTTTTGGGATTTTGGAGAAGGGAGGAGTTCCCTTCTCCAGAGTGAGCACTTCCCCCCAGTGGGTGGGCCTTCCAGAAGGAGACTAAATCTAAGGATGCTTGAGGGGAAGTAAACCATCTTCCTTCCTCCCCTGGCTGCTGGTGCTTGTTCGTGACTTGCATTTGCATCCTGTTCTCCTACCCTTTCCTTGGCCTCACATTGTGGACTGAAGAGCTGCCACTCCCCAGGGAGCCATCAGGCCTTCTGGGCTGGATTGGGACTGCTGAGACATCCAACCATGTGGACTGAACACCTACTAGCTTCTTCACCTGTGGGCCTACTGACTGCTTTTTTGGACTGTCATAAGCTACCCTGTCATGGTTTGATCCAGGTGTCCCCCACAAACAAATGAATGTGTTCTGATAGATCGATCCTCAGCTGATGGCAGTTTGGGTTTTACAACCTCGATGAAGCTGTGTTGTTGGGGGCAGGCTTATGGGGGTTATAAGCCAGCTTCCCCTTGCCAGTATTTGGCACACCTTCCTGCCGCTGTTTGCAGTGCAGTGGCAGAGGTGATGTCCTGCCCTCTGCTCATGCCATCGTTTTCCCTGCCAGAATGGAGTCTCCCCTCGAGTCCGTAAGCCAAATAAACCCATTCCTCCACAAGCCGCTTTTGTTTGGGTTCTTTCTGCGCAGCAACTAGAAAGCTGACTGCAACATACCCCAATAAATTCCCTTTTATTAGAATTCATTCTATCAACTCTGTTTCCTCTAGAGAACCCTGACTAATATACCCCTACTCCATGGACTTATCCGTATGTCCAACAAGAAGGCTACCCAGTTGATTGGGGACAGGGAGGAGGGAAATGGGGGTGCCATCATAAGACTTGCTAATAAAATGTATCTAATTTTGGATAATAAATATATCAATAAAAACTTATGTGTTAGTAACTTAAAAAAAACTCAGTGAGATTTCTCAGTGAAATTCAGAAAATTGGCACAATGGCACATAGGATTTGAGAATAATTATAGTAACAGATTGCTGGTTAAATTAAATTTATGTCTGAAGAAAAGAAAGGCATTTGATCGGCCTTTGAATGATAACGTCTTTTTCAGAAGGAATTAGTGTAGCTTGGATGCAGTCATAGTTTAGACAAGTAGAACTCTTAATCAACAGAAAATCAAGACCTCTCTAGAGGAACTCTCCGGATACACCTTACATGCTAAGCAAGCTAAGAAGGGGGATTACCATTAGTGCCAATAGATACAGGCATCTTGGGCAACAGATGTGGGTAATCCACTGAACTTTGCCTCCCAACAACTGTCTTAGTTATGCCCAGCTGTGTATCTGCCAATGCTAATCCATCATAACACAACCTGCTATTTACGTTCTTTGCACTGATAGGGATTTGAAAGAAAGATGAAAGAGAACCAAGGCTTATGAGGTAATTTAGAACTTTTCTGCATTTCTTCCTTTTGTTTCTTATTATCTGATATTATTGACAAGATAGCATAATACCTAACATAATAATTGCAGGTAATCACCTGCTCCCAATACTAATATAGGGAAATAAATAATTTGCTGGGGTTTTATTTATAGTGTTTCTTAATACTATACAGAATCATTTGATAGAAACTAGACAAGAATAAAATTTGTTAGGCAGTTATCAATATTTAATGTTCTTACTCTTCCACTTAGGGATGATCTATCAGACATTCTTACAAAGGATATATAGCTAAATATAAGTAAAGCATCATAAATAGTTCTCTACAGGAAGTTAGATTTATGATAATCCTGCTCAACTAAAGAAAGGGAAAAGAGAGAGAGGAAAAACTCCCCTCTAATACAATTATATATTCACTGCAAGTACCATCAGTACTATGCTGTAGTTGTCACTTTCTCACTGCTGTGATCAAATACATGACCAGAAGCAAATTAAGGAAGGAAGGATTTATTTCAGTTTACAGGTCAATGTTATAGTCCACCATGGTGGGGAAGGCATTGTAGCAGAATCTTCATGCAGCTGGTCATATTCAGATCACACTGAGAAAGCAGAGATAAATGCAGATACTCAGCTAGCTTTCTTCTTATTCAGTTTAGGTTTTCAGTCCATGAAAAGGTGCCATCCAAAGTTAGAGTAGGTCCTCCCTCCACAATTAACCAATAAAGAAACACACTCATATACATTCCTAGAGATTTGTTTCCATGGTGATTCTAAATTCCGTCAGTTTGAGAACGAAAAGATTAACCATCATGCATGGCATTCTATCATTTTGTGTTTTTGTGTCTAGTCGGTTATAAAAAGGTCAGTCTTCCAAATTCAAGATATGCCATTTCTAATAAGTTATTTCTTTTCTTTTTGTGCTCCCTCCCCAGATATTGCTCATCATTAAAAATCTATGGTTTCTTGTTAAATTGAAAAAGGAGCTAGAAGCTCTATGCTAATAGTAAGAGGTCTTAGGTTTTATTTCACACCTACAGAATAATTCACATCTTGAATTATACATGAGGTTTCAGTATAGTTGCTTTGATGTTGTAATTACTAAGCAATGTGGAAAAGAGACATTTGCATTCATTTCTCTGAGCCTTTCCTTATTCCTGAACCAGATTCTCACATTGAGAGATATTGGTAAGGAGTAAGGTGAAGCTGTGAGATAGACTCTTGGCTCATGTTCAAGTTGGGCCAGTAGTTTTTCCTTATGCTTATTATAAAAAGGCAACATTTTAAAAAGTGATATTTTATAATTTTATGAATTCAACATTCAAAAAGTCTTTTAGAAGACTCTTTTAGAAGATTAATTTGAAACCAGATGAATAACTTCATAGACATGAGAATATTGAAGGCATCCCCTTGGAAAAATGAAGGAAAATTGCCAGCAGTATATATTAGCTATATAATTATCTACCAAGCTTCTTGGGATAAATTAATGATTTTGGAGGAATGGTACACAAATCCTGCCTTTAAGTTCCATTCCTACAGAAGGTGTTCAGTATTGTTGAGGTTAAGTCTTATTAAATCACCTTTATTGCAGGTAACAAATGACTAAATGTTGACAATTTAATGCAATTTGTTTTGAGAGTTAAACTCCTATATCATACCTCACTTTAATATGCTGGAAAACAAAATAGAATTTTGAGCAGAAACATTAGGAGCAAAATCCCTCTTCTATCAACTATGTGTCCTTCTTAAAGTTTCCTTTTCTACTGAGTCTTGGTTTCCTTATCTGAATTTTGAAGAGACTAATAACCTGCTTCAAAGGATGATTCTGTAAATTAAATTAGGATATCATGCAAAAAGTGCCTTGAACATTGCATGCCATATACAATAGTTACTATTCTTAGAGTCAGCTTGTGGAAGTCATATGGAAACTGTAGAGACAGAAAACAAATTAGTGTCCATTTAGTGCTTAGACATTGGGGTGAAAATGAAAAGTTGTTACTAATGGATTTTTTTTTCAGGGTGATAAAAACACTTTAAAATTTTATTGTAATGATCGTTTCTCAAGTCTATGAAAATACTAAAAATCAGTGAAAAATAAACTATAAATGAGTGAACTGCATAATATGGGAGTCATTGTTTTTGCCTTGAGGGCGCCCTTAGCTGCAGCACAGGGAAAACAGTGAAGTGGTGGGAGCTGAGCGAAGGCTGGTTGCTGCTCCACTACTCTGCTGTCTCAGGGCAGTTCCACAGAGCTGAGGGGCCGACGCAGGGAGTTCCAGTGAAACACAGACCGAGTAGATGTGTAGAGTGTATCCACATGTTTCTTTATTCAATTGGGAGGGCTGACATTTATAGGAAAAAGGGGGCCAAGGGGATGGGGAATAGGGAAGAGAAAAGGGGATTGGTTGGTCGGGGTGGTGAGTTAGCGGTCTGCACTGGGATAGGTGAGTATGGACAACCTGAGAATATCTAATTTGGGGGCCTGAGTGGTGGGAAATAGGTGATTCTAGCCACGGTCCGGTCCGTGGGGATGGGTAGAAGGAAGTTTGTCTGATACCCATTGCCAGTCATGCTGAGATGGGAATGCTGGTTCCTGTGGCTTGCCCATGGGGGGTTGGGAGTCAGGGTTGATGGAGCTGGGAACCGCCTACCGAATTATCAGGGTTTCACCCACTCAGACATCCTTAACCCTTTGTTCTCCATGCCCTCACTAGCAGTGCCAACAAGCAGTGCCCAACACCTCCCCCCAAGTGTTGTTTGGAATATAGATCAGTGGCATAAGCATGTAGGAGGCTGGCCATGGGCAAAGGGGTCCCTATGGCACACAGGGAGTTAAAGGAGTGGGGAGAGGCAGACAGGTCAAAGGAATAGGGAGCCAAGGGGTGGGGGCATAGAGAACATATAGCACTTATTGGCATGTAAAATAATATTCCCCCCCCCACCAAGTCCATGTCGCATATTCAGCAATGATGAGGTACATTGTTTTATTGGAGTTAGCAAGGAGTCCTCTCTGGGGTGATCCAAGCTGGGTCTGGGCAGCGGTGGGTGAGTGCAGCTCATGGGATCTCCGAGGTTCCTGTAGGGTAATAGCTGGGAAGCAGTAATTAAGAGGAAGGCCAGTCATGTAGGGTGTGATTATCTTTCCCCACCAGGAGGGGGGCCGGTGAGAGCAGGGGACTTTGGCTCTGCGGCCCTGCACTGTTAGAATGAAGCAAAGTGAAAACAGCAATTAATATAGCAGAGAGAGAAGCTTGTGGCGGGCATGAAGCCTTTGCATCACTGATAAGGTCATGTATGTCCTTCCATGATATTGGGCATCTCTGGTAGGTACAGCACGGATGCTGATGACGTCTCCTGTGCCTCCTAGGTCTCTTATCCGCCAGGGATAAACGAGCCATCTTCTTGGCTGGAGGGCCGAAATCTGACATTTCTGGCTAGAACCAAGATGGGTTTAGGTTGATCCTGTGAAAAAATACAAGCAAAGCCTCTTCCTGTCATAAGAAGGGGGTCTGGCCCCTTTCAGAGACCATCTAAAGGATCTCTCCACCGCACTAGAATTGCAGGGGTGGCATCAGGGGTTTTCCAGTGGAGGGAGATGGGGGGGGTGAGATGAATTTATATATATATATTTTTAAAATGTTGAGGGTAGCCAATGCCATAAGTAATTGTACATTTGGAAGATAAGCATTACCCTGTTGTTTTTTTTAAGTTGAGCTTTCAGGGTTTGGTGAGTTCTTTTTGCAATTCCTTGGCCTTGGGGATTATAGGGAATTCCTTTAAGGTGAGTGATTTTCCACTGTAGTCAGTAGGCTTTAAATCTAGAACTGACAAATGCAGGCCCATTGTCTGTCTTTATTTGTTGAGGGATTCCCATTATTGCAAAAGTGGAAAGCATATGGTTAATAAGTTTTTCTGTGTTTTTTCCTGTCTGAGCAGTTGCCCATATAAAGTGAGAGTAAGTGTCCACAGTCACAAAAACATATTTCTGTCGACCAAATTCAGGAATATGAGTAACATCTATTTGTCAAAGTGCATTGGCTTTAAGTCCATGAGGGTTTGTACCCATTACTTGGATTGAAGGTGTCTTAATTAGAGAAAGACAAGAGTTGCATGTTTTTATTATTTTCTGAAGCTGCTGCTTAGGGATGGAGGGGAATAGTGATTGTAAGCCTTTGAGATTAACACGGGTATTAGTGTGAAAATCTTTTGCTTTTTCTAGGGTTGTCATCAGAGCTGTGGCCATGGGAGGTTGTATTTCTCCCTGTGTAGCCACTGAATCAGTGAGGTCATTACCTTCAGTTAAGGGTCCTGGCAGAGGGCTATGGGATCTGATATGCTGTATGTATAAGGGAGCCCTCCTTTTTAGAATATTATCAGTAATTCTAATTATAAGAGGGGAGAGTGGATTATCATCTAAGCGGACAAATGAGTGAGTAATCCAGGGGAGCAGATTGACAGCATAAATGCTGTCAGAGAAAACATTAAAAGGGCCATCTATTTCCAGAAGGGCAATATAAATGGCATATAGTTCCTTATATTAAGGGCATTTGTCAGAGAGTTTTTGAAAATGAATTTCGGGGGATTGGGCCCTGTCATTATATATAATTGCAGCTGCTCCCTGTTTGCCTCCATCTGTGAAGATGGTTGGGGCATCTGGAATTGGATTTTTAGAGAAATGGCGAGGTGGGAGCCAGTTTAGAAGGGGTAGAGCAGACGTCTATTTTTCATTTGGGTAGTGGTTATCTATTTGACCAGGGAAGCCTAAGAGGCTGATAGCAAACCTGGAGTGTTTTTGTTTTACTATCCACTCTACATCAGGGAGGGAGAAAGGCAATATTATAACATCAGGTTCCTTTCCTAAAGCTTGAAGAGCCCTATTTCATCCCATTTTAATCATACCTGCCAGTGCATCTATTTCTGTAATAAACCTAGGGGCACCTCCAATGGATGTGTGGAGCCATTCAAGGACACCCTGAGGTTGATTTAGAGCTCCCACAACAGTTGGGGAGGGGTTAAATATGAGAAGTTGAACTGGCTTTTTGGGCTCATATCTGGCTAGGGAGATATTTTAAAGTTTACTGTTTATTTCGTCTAGTGCTTGTTTGGCCTCTGTATTTAAAAAGCGAAGGGAGGAGGGATCTTTGTCCCCTTTTAACATATTAAAAAGTGGCTGTAAGGTACTTGTAGGAATTGGAAGTCACAGGCAAAGCCAATTAAGGTTTCCTAAGAAACTTTGTAGGGAAGCTAGAGTTAGTTTTGAGGGAAAAGAAAGGATGGGTTTTAGAGGTCGGGTTGAGTTTAAAAAGAGTTCAGTTCCTAAGAATGTGATTAGTGAGATGAGTTGAATTTTGTTTGGGGCAATATTAAATCCTAGTGAAGTTAAAGAGGGGATTAATTGATCTTTTAATTGGGTTCGGGATGTGGAGGGGTCTCCCCAGACAAGAATGTCATCAAAGTAATGACAAATGTGAAGACCCTTATCTAAGTGAGGCTTTAGCGCCACAGCTACTGCTTCCTGGCATATGGTAGGGATTTTTGCCATTCTCTGAGGGAGTACCTTCCATTCAAATCTCTGAGCGGGTCCAGTATTATTAATAGAAGGGATGGAGAATGTGAAGAGCCTTCTGTCTTGTGGGTGTAGAGGGATGGAAAAGAAGTAATCTTTGATATCTATGGCAAGGAGAGGAATTCCAGCAGGAATAGCTGAAGCAAGGGGCAGTCCTCTTTGTGGAGCACCCCAAATTAACATAGTATTGTTAATAGCCCTTAGATCTTGTAATAATCTCCATCCTCCTGATCCTTTTGGTATTACAAACACAGGAGTGATCCATGGACTCCTGGAGGGGCAGATATGACCAAAATGGAGTTGTTCAGTCACCAGCTGATTTACGATTTTTAATTTCTCCCTGGGTAAAAGCCACTGTTCCACCCAAATTGGCTCGTCAGAGAGCCATTATAGGCAGGGAGTATCAGAATTGACAGTGGCCCTTAGGATTGGGGGTGACACTCTTCAGGGCATTTTCTATGATCCTGTATTTCTATGCTTTTCTTTTCTACATTGCTAGCAATTACAACATCAAGAGTTTCTAGGATATCCCTTCCCAGTAGGTTAGTTGTAACATCTGCCACTAATGGCTTGATAAATCCTGTGGTTCTATCGGGGTCTTTCCATTTAAATGTTTCTTTAGTTATATAAGCTTGGGATGGACCACCTACTCCCATTAGCTGTGGTCCTGGGATGAGTTCCCAGTGTTGTGGGATCTCAGATTGCTTTAGAATAGTTTTGTCCGCACCTGTATCTATGAGGCATTTGAAAGATTTCCCTCCTATTTCTAGAAGTAATTTTGAGTGCACTCCTTCAAATACAGTTGGATGTCATTGGATGTCATGGGAGTTCCCCCTTACTGGCCGGGCTGGGGGATGCCCCTTTGGGAGTTTAAAGGCTTTAAGGGTTTGCCATCCTTATCATAATTGGCATGATAGTCTCTCCTCCAATGAAATCCTTTGTGACACCTTGGGCAAACTGTTGGTGGAGGGGTTTTATCAGGAGGGGCCTTATCTAAGGTGTCTTCTAGAGTTGGGCATTCTGTTTTCCAATGTCCTTCCTCATCACAGGTAAAGCATTTTCCCTGGGGGTGTAATGCTGTGGCAAGAGCCTGTGCCAGAGAGGCAGTTTTATGAGTCACTGTTCCTATGTCTTGGGTTGCAACTATCCACTTGTCATAATGCTCATTTTTTAGTCCTTGGCAAGCTAACCTATATTCAAGAGTCATCCCATCCCATAAGATGGTCCTAATGAGTATGTCTCTGGCAGCTGTATTAGGAATTTTTCTCTCTAAATTAGTTTTAGTTCTTAGAATAAAATCAGAGAGAGACTCTTCCGGCTTTTGTCAGAGGAGCAGCAAAGAGGACGCATCATCTTGGGAGTCAGATGGGGGCATAATTCTATCCCATGCCTCGATGGCACACAGGCGAACCTGTTCATAATATCCAGGAGGATGGTGGGCTTGCTCTATGCCTGTGGAAAAGTTGCCCTGTCCAAAGAGTTCATCAAAGCCCCAAGGAGTTTCCTGGCAACCTTCATTATTCCTTATCTGTTGGAGGCATTCATCTCTATAAAACACTTCCCATTGGAGGAACAGGGCACTGGGGAGAGAGGACCTACATATATCCTGCCAATCTTGTGAGGTGTTAAGTGCTCCACACATGCTGTGGAGAAGGGATTTGGTCCATGGAGCATGTACTCCATCTTCTCTGACAGCCTGTCTCAGTACTTTTAATTCATTTCCTTGGTATGGGTACTAGTTGCAGGGCCTGGACCTAGTTGGCTGAATATTTACTGAAAAAGCTGAGATAGTTTTAGCTTCCTGTGTTTCAGTATTCCAATTTTGATCTTGAATTTCACATAACCATTGTGAGATCATAAGTGGCTCCTCCAAGAGATCAGGGGAGATTTTTGCATAGCTGCTTTCAAACTGCAGGAAGGTCTGGGAGGGCTGAGAATGGGGGCTGTTTTGAATTTTGGTTCCTCTAGTACTGCGGGCAAAGGCAGAGGCAAAGCTTGATAGACAGATCTGGGCATTGAGGGGTTAACAGTGCTTTCTTTCTAAAGGCTGGTGGGCGTGCCAGACTGCAGCTGGGGCGGCTCAGGTTTCAGCATGGCTGGAATGGCTCTAGTTGTGCAGTGGCACATATGAATATTTGCTTTAATTCTTCTATGTTATTTTTTAGAGACTATATATCTGTCATTGAGTGATCCTTAGGGCCCTTTTTATTAGAACTGGCATTCTTTTGTATTTTAGGGTCAGATTTTATTTCAGGTTGATTTAAACATTGTTTTATCTCTGCTAGTATTGGGAGAAAGGGAGGTGAGGTTTTTCTGTTTCTAGCTAGGCACTCTATTTGGAACCACACTTGTGAATCATAGCGGCTGTTGGGATCTATCCATAAGGGCTTCCTCCCAGAAGGAAGTAGCTTTTTTCTTAGAAAGTTTAAGTCCTTGTGATTTTAGGAGTGTCTGTTATGCCTTGACTGGAGAGCTTTTCTTTTTGGACGTGGAATTTCCCATGATAGCAAAAGATGTAGAAGTGCCAAGACTGTTAGGCAATGTTCCCTTACTGACTGGCAGTGAGGGGGATTCCCTAACAGTTCAAACGCCAGCCTCACCACAAATTTCAGAATTCAGTGACCAGTCCTAAAAGCTTTTACTGGGTCATTGCATGACCAATTTGATTCCAGATAGAGACTATGATAGAATGGTCACTTGCCAACACCTGGAGGCAATTGGGATCAATCCTTCCAGCTAAAAGCCTTCCATCTCTGCTGAAGAGTAGCCTCAGCCGAGAAAAATCAGTTGCTTTTTAGCCTTAGGAAAGTCCCTTGTGATGGCGTGGACCAAAAACAAAGTGGGAAATGAGAGTTTGGAGGCGTGTTCCCCGATTTTCCCATTGCAAGGGGGGACTTACGTGTCTTGCAGAGGTGAATGCTGCAGTCTGTGGAAGCCCCATGTTTAGGGCGCCAAGATGTTGTTTTCGCCTCCGGGGGTACTATTAGCTGCCGTGGAGGGAAAACGGTGAAGCAGAGGGAGCTGAGCAAAGGCTGGTAGCTGCTCCGCTACTCCACTGTCTCAGGGCAGTTCCACAGAGCTGAGGGGCCAATGCAGGGGGTTCCGGCAAGACACAGATGCAAGCAGATGTGTATAGTGTATCCATGTGGTTCTTTATTCAATTTGGGGAGCTTACATTTATAGGAAAACGGGGGCCAGGGAGATGGGGAATAGGGAAGAGAAAAGGGGATTGGTTGGTCGGGGTGGTGAGTTAGCGGCCTGCACTGGGATAGGTGAATATGGACAACCTGAGAATACCTAATTTGGGGGCCTGAGTGGCAGGAAATACGTGATTCTAGCCTCTGTCTGTGGGGATGGGTAAAAGGAATTTTGATACCCATTGCCAGTCATGCTGAGATGAGAATGCTGGTTCCTGTGGCTTGCCCGTGGGGGGTTGGGAGTCAGGATTGATGGAACTGGGAAACACCTACCGAATTATCGGGGTTTCACCCACTCATACATCCTTAACCCTTTGTTTTCCATGCCCTCACTAGCAGTGCCAACAAGCAGTGCCCAACAAGTTGTAGCTCAATTAAGCAATTTTACTGCTTTCACAATTCATAGCCCTCCATCCCATGGAGCCTTGAGCAAGCCCATTGAAGAAGGCCCTCAGTGGTTTGGGGGCAGGGAGGAAGGAGATGGGGGTACCAACACAAGACTTGTTCATACAGTGTTATTGCTTATTAACAATAAATAAATAAATTATTAAAAAGTTTTAAAGGGGGATACACATAGGGAGAGTCAAAGGAAAAGATCAAAGTCATATAGGAAAACATGATCAAGCTTTGACTTTTACAAGGCCCATTTATAGCCTTGAAAATGACAAGCACACAAAAATTCTGGACCACACAGCTTGGACAATGTTCAATCACCACACAGAGTCTGGGCAATGAAAAAATCAGACAAGGGAGGCCTAAAAAGAGGGCATAATAATAACTTGTCCAGGTGGCCAAATTACATTTTCCTCTTCAAACTGCTAGACATATACAGGTATACAATTTGGAGATGTCATTGGTACCCATTTAATCCCTATGTAGAAATAAGCATTTGCTAATAGAGGGCCAAATTCTTATGCAGGGTTTTTATACATAGAACAATATTGGATGCAAATAGATAGAAAGTGATTCCAGTTTTGAGCACTGCATTATGATGCATTTGTAAATAGTCCACCCTCTGTTATGGATTTTTTTTATCCAAAAGTGTTATTCAGTGAACTGGGTTTTTTTTCTCTACCACGTACGAAATTTATGCATAAGATCAGCTATTAACAATTGTAGACCAGTGGTTTCATCTTCATTTATGCATTGCCCTCTGAAGATGCAATATCTAACTGTTAAAATGTGTGTTTGTTTAACTAACAGCACTTATGTGCTGCACCCAGAATTAAACAATAATGTGCAAGAGCATAGCCAGTCTACCACAATGGACTGACTCTAATTGTCTCAAGAGCAGGACATTTGAAGTAGATTAGAGCAGAGAAGATCAGCTGCAGCTCTTGGTGAAGTGATATCATTCTAACATACTTTTCCAGACAATTTTTTCCCAGGGACTCAGTGGAATAATGTCTTCTGTGTACTCATATCTTGAGACTGCTAAATATCAAGCCCAAGGCACTTGATCATTTTCCTCATTGGTCCCCTCCACCTAAACTTCAGTTCATTGTACCTTGTGACAAGTCAGAACTATGAAGGTAAGGATATGAATGAGTTCTATGTTTTGCCCCTTAGAGGAAAATTTGTCCATTTCAAAGGAATACTTTAATGCCTTGAATGATAGTTGATTTAAATTGGGCATAGATTTTAATCTATGAGGCCTTTGGTAGCCTCTAAATAATAGTACAGCTACTAAGTAAATCACTGTAGAGGCCTTTTGTAGCCTTTAAATAATATTGAATGGGTTATGGCTATCATCTTGGGTTATATATGAGAGATCATATTTGTATCCATATCTACATATTACACATTGAATTAGATTTCATAGGAATAGGGACCAGAGTCAACAAAGTTATGTAAGTGAAAATGAACATTTTTAAAATACTTTTAAATAAATTATTAAGGATAGCATACAGAACTTCATTATGACAATAAACATGGATTTGAAAGTATCTCTGTGGTAGGCTATAGAGTTATTTGGGTAGAAGTACAGACATAGTATAACTGTAGGGTAGTTCACAGTAGGGTAGTTCTATTATTAGCTGTTTGAGGATCCTCTACACTGATTTACTTAGTAGCTGTACTATGGTTACACTCCCATCAGCAAGGCAGTTTAGGGGCAACAGGGCCTCTGAAAGTAAAAGTGAGGAATGCCTTTGAGCCTGTAGTGGGAGTATATGGGACATCTTGATCTTCTTCCCCATAATGGTTCCACTATACTTTGCTTGTGGACAGAAATGTCACAAGAGTCTGAAATTTACTCATCTCTTCTTCCCTAAAGAAGTTCCCCTTTCCTAGAAGAGATAATCACCCACTTCTGAGAAG
>PVHP010006215.1:0-61469 GCA_004024765.1 Zapus hudsonius
CAGCACAAGGAATGGGAGGGAAAGGATCCTGGGCAATCCCAGGATGGGGTGAGACAAGCCCCACCCGTAATCCCTCCAGGAGACAGCCAGGAATCCCTACCCATCCCTGAAAATGTCCACAGAGCGCCCATTTTGTTCCTGCCAAGCATCAGGTATATACTAGCTCCCCCTTCACCAGGACATCACACTGTGCCCTGCTCCCAGCCCCCAGTTCCTATTGCCAAGGAACCAGGATGTCAGGTTCCCATAGTAACTCCATGCTAGGGTGTCACGTGAGTGCTCCTGCAGGTTGCCATGACGCCTGCTATCTGTATAGCAGAAGGAGGGACACAGGGACACTGAGGCTCTGAGAGCTCCAGCAAGATCTCTCCCAGAGCAGCACCCCAGCCTCATGGAACACTTGGGGTCCTTCCTCAGTCATCCTGGACGCCCCTAATTTGTGCCATTATGATGCTGAGGTTGCTGCAGTCTCAGGCTGTGAATCCATAAAAGAATAAAATCACCAAAGCAAAAGTTCTTAGCAGAAATAGCTGAAGAGGGCTGGAGAGAGGGTTCAGAGGGTAAGGGGCTTGCCTGGGTTCAATTCCCCAGTACTCACATAAAGCCAGATGCACAAAGTGGTGCATACATCTGGAGTTCATTTGCAGCAGCAGGAGACCCTGGTGTGCCCATTCTCTCTCTTTCTGCTTGCAAATAACTACTTTTAAAAGTGCCAGAGAGAGAGAGCCCCAGGACCTAGGGCCAGCTTAAACAGATGGATGAAAGGAGTAGGGAAAGAACTCAAGGGGGAAAGTGCTTGCCTCATAAACAAGGACCTGAGATCAGAGCTCTAGCATCCATGTGAAGACCACACATGCTGGGGGTACAGATCACTGGGAAATCAAGCTGGAGCTGAGCTGGAAACCTCCTCCCTGTTAACCAGCTGACAGAAAACTGGAAAAGCTATGGCTAAATGTAGCCCTATGGAGAGAGAAGTCATCAATGGTGGTGAACAGCAGTGGACCTTGCAAGCCTTAGGATTGGCCAGGCAGGCCAAATGTGCCAACTGGGGCAATAGTGGCACGTCTGTTGTGCTCTCTAATTGGACTGGAGGCCCCCTCCAAGGGAGAGAGAGCATGGCTGGTACTGAAGACCTAGTCAAAAGTCTATGGTGGGGGAGTAACTGAGGGGAGTAACACCTGCTGGAGTCTGGCTAAATGCATATATTATGCTCACCAATCTGCCTGATAAGCACTTTTTTGGGTCTGGCTCCAGCCCAGGCTGACCTGGAATTCATTATGTAGTCTCAGGATGGCCTGGAAGTCACAGAGATCCTCCTATCTCTGCATGCTGGGATTAAGGTGTGCACCACCATGCCCGGCATAAGCACTTTTTAAAATGAGCATACCCATATATTAATGCTACTTTCACTTCTGGTTAGAGAAGCTTCTCTTTTTCAGATGGTGGTGACCACTGAGATAACACAAAAGACATCATAGTGCTGAGAAGAAGTGACAGTGGAGTGTTCAGCACTGGGACATCTCTATCACACCTCCCGAGGCTCAGGTCTATTGTGGAAGAGGTGGAGGAAAGATTGTAAGAACCAAAGGAAGGGGAGGACTCTTACTGCGCAAACTTCCAGATGCAAATGACCTTGATATTCATGACTTCAATGCACCTGATGACAAGACCTTCATAATAGAAGGAAAAGAAGATGACATCAAACAAAATAATGACAGAGGGGGAGAGGATATGATGATTTGAGAGAAGGAGGGGAGGGAATTATCATGGCTTATTATCTATAATTATGGAAGCTGTCAAAAAAATTTTTTAATGCAGGCTGGAGAGAAGGCTCAGTGGTTAAAGTGTTTTGCCTCCAGAGCCTAAGGGTTCACTTCCCCGGTCAAGTCCAGCCAAGCCAGTGGTGAGAGACCCTCAGAGGAGGTGGATAGTTGAATTGAGTTTCTGAAGACCCTCCAGATTTTTCCTGTGATCTACACACACACATGCATACAAACATGATTTCTTGTTTGTTTGTTTTTTGGTTTTTCGAAGTAGGGTTTCACTCTAGCTCAGGCTGGCCTCGAACTCATGGTGAACCTCCTACCTCTGCCTCTCCCAAGTGCTGGGTTTAAAGGTATACACCACCATGGCCAGCTCAAACATGATTTGTTAAAATGGTTCAGTGTTGGGTGTGGTGCTGCATATCTGCCATCCCAGCCCTTTGGAGGCTGAGGCAGGAGGTTCAGGAGTCATGGACCAGCCTTTTTGTGACAACACACCCCAAAAGGGGGTCATGCCTGTGATCAGATTTTTTTTCTCATGTGTATATGTGTGTATGTGTGTGGCACACGATGGGGGAGTGCATGTGTGCATCCATGCTCTTGGAGGCCAGAGATCAAGGTTGATGCCTTCCTGACTCTCCACCGTATTAAAATTTTTCACTTTAAAGGAGGGTGTCTTTTCGTTTATATTTGCAGGTAAGTCCATCATGGTGAAGACGTGGGGACAGGAGCCAGAAGCACATTGAAAGGAAGCAGAGTGATGAATGAGGCCTTTGTAATCCACTCTAAATCCACAGTTAGGGTGTGTCTTCCCACCTCAATTAGTCTAATCAAGACAATCCCTCACAATCAATAGAATTCTTCACCAATCCACCCCTGGTCAACTTGACATCCAAACATAACAATTTAAGTCATAACCTCCCACCCCTACTCCTTAGTTTTGGAGACAGGGTCTCACAGAATCCTGAGCCCACAGATTCGGCATAGACTAGCTAGCCAGAGAGCCCGTTATCCTCGCCTCCACCTTCCCAGAGCCAGGAGCATAGGCACATGCCACCATGCTTGGCATTTTTCTGTGGGTGTTGGGGATCTGAATTCAAGTGTCGGGGGTTGTGAGGCAGGCACTTTGACCAATGAGCCATTTCCCTGGCCCTCAAATTTGTTGCTGTTTTTTATTTACTTATTTATTTGCAAGCAGAGAGGAGAGATATTGAGAATGAGTGTGCCAGGGCCTCTTGCTACTGCCAATGAACTCCAGATACATGTGCCACTTTGTGCATCTGGCTTTAAGTTTTACTGGGGAATCTGGGTCCTGGGGAATCGAACCCAAGTCATTAGGCTTTGCAGGAAAGCACCTTAACCACTGAGCCATCACTCCAGCCCCTCAAAGTTGTTTGACAGGAGATGGGTTTGGAGGGCAGTGCAGAGGAATGGGAGGCTACAAGAAGGCAGATGCACTTGGTTGTTGGGCAAGGAGCAATGGACTTCCAGGGTTGTCATGGAAGCAGACTATCGGGCATGGGCCCGAGCTGTGCTTGAGGGTGGGCACACAGACCCTGCTGATGGAGTAAGAACCAAGATACGGCTCAGAAAGACATCCAGACTCAGTGGTTGGAGGCACTTAATTGCAAAACCTGTCAGCCCAGGTTTGATTCCTCAACACACACATAAAGCCAGATACAAAGGTAAACTAAACAAACAAACCAAAAAACAAAAAATGGTACCAGGCCAGGTGTGGCTGTGTGCACCTTTAACCCCAGCACTCAGGAGGCAGAGGTGGGAGGATCACTGTGAGTTCAAGGCCACCCTGAGACTACATAGTGAATTCCAGGTCAGCCTGGGCTAGAGTGAGACCCTACCTCTAAAAAAAATTTTTTTAAAGTGGCCTAAGCAGCAAGTAACAGGCATCCGTCCATTTGTAGGAGCAAGAGGCTTTGGAACGCTCATATATAAACACATGTGAAAATAAATATTGATTTTTAAAAAAATAAAATAAAAATTCATGGGGCTTGGAAGATGGCTCAGGGGTTGGTTCAGTTCCCATGTCACCCATGTAAGGAACAATGGCACAAGCTAGAAATAATTAAAATTCATTGATGCAATGGGAATAGTGGCACCTGGTAATTATCTCAGCACTCAAGGATCAAAATGGAAGAGCTGGATGGAGTTCCAGGCCAGGCAGGGGCATGGCTTGGAGGTAGAGCCCCGCCCAGATCCCCAGTGAGAGGGAGGGGGTGTGGCTGGGAGGTAGAGCCCCCTAAAATCCCCAGTGAGGGGAGGGGGCATGGCTGGGAGGTAGAGTCCCCTAGAATCCCCAGTGAGCGGAGGGGATATGGCTGGGAGGTAGAGCCCCCTAGAATCCCTAGTGAGGGAGGGGGCGTGGCTGGGAGGTAGAGCAAAGAGAAAGCTCCTGGACAAGGTCCTGAGATGTTCTCAATGGGTCACCACCCCATGCCCAGGAGGAAGGGGAAGGGAAACCAGATAACCACATGTTATCACAGAACCTCTTTAAGATGTGAGGAGGGACATTAGGCCCATGAAGGGGGTACAGACCCACCCAAGTCTCATCTCAGCGATGGGACTTTCCTCTATTCAGAGCCAGCCCCTCATTGGTGTGTGACATGGACTGAGCAGCAGGGACTTGTCCTTACAGGAGTCACCTGGCTTGTATCTCTCCTGCTTCCTAGATTCTGAGGTTCCCCCCTACCCCCATCCCACCAAGGGGGCAAGAGCAGGGTCTGGGCCTCACTGGGGCCTCTCCTCCTGGGCAGGCACACAGAAGACGCTGAGTCCTGAGCGTTTTCACTGACTTTATTCACAAGGGTTATTCTTCCATGGTCCCAGTGGCCTATCTCCTCACAGGGAGTACCCACTGCCCCCCCATCTTGGGGGAACTGGGTCTCCAGAAATAAGGAGAGAAGAGGCCCTAGAAGGAGAGGGCTCCCCGTCCCTTAAGCACACCCCTTCCCCCACCCCCCCAAAGGACAGAAAGATGACGACACAGAACATGTTCAAATACTCAGAAAGCCACACAACAAAACACAGAAAAAAGCACGCCCCAAAGAAAGCAGGACAGAAAAGGGATCAAGGCCAGTCCTGCCCCTGCCTTATTGGTCATAATGTCCTTAAGACTTGAGGGGACAGGCTGAGAAAGAGAGGAAGGATTGGAAAGTGAGGAGCTCAAGGCTAGTCCCACCCTGACCTTATTACACTCCAGGGTGCTGGGCAAGTGATCCGGGGTGGCCTCAGCACTTGGCAGTGGTGGGCATGGCACACGATTACAGTTTGGTCAAGTCCAGCTTCAGCTTGTAGGGTGGGGGACTGTCCTCATAGGCATGCGACAGAGGCGGGTACAGGGGCCAGTCAGGCTCTACAACAACGTCCTTGTGTTGCTTCGGGCTCCCGGCCTGCAATTCACAGCATACATGGGGTGGCTGATCAAATCTAGGAGTCCCTAGGGGCCATCCTGTGCCACCCACTCATGTCACCCACCTGACACTTGTGGTGCTGGCCCGAACCATTGACCGTCGAGGAGCAACTGAGCCACAGTAACACCAGCACAGACAGGAAGAGGCAGCAGCCCAGGATCCAGCGTGGCAACCCTGAGCGCCTGCTCCGGAGTGGGCAGGCAGACACCCCTGAGCTGCCAGGAAGAGACTCACCCAGTCCCACCCCACCCCAGAACCCCCGCCAAGGGCAGAGCACCCACCGGGACATGCAGCTGAGGAAGTCGTTATCCTGGGACTCCTCGGCCACCACCCTGGCAGTGCTGCTGGTCTTCATTCGGATCTTGGTCTTTCTCACCTGGTCCAACGGGCCTATGGGGTCTGAGAGAAATGCGGGCCTCTGTCAATATGCCAGACACTATGGAATGGCAAAGGGAAGCTGGGACCCGGGACAGGAGTGGGCGGTGCCCTGGGAGAGGGAACATGGAACCCAGGATGGAAAATGATAGCTGCTAGGGTACAGGGTCCACCCATGGCCGTGGGTCCACCATGGTGAGAGTGCTGGTAGAAACAAGGTCTTACCCATGTGCACCTCCAACGCCTCAGGGTGGGACCCCCTCCATGTCACCTCCACCCGCTGCAGATGGCCCCCTTGGACTCCAAGGCTCTCTTCCACAGGCTGGGTCTGAGGCAAGAACCAGAAAGCACAGAGAAGCACCCCTGAGCTCTCAGGCACCTCCTGGATCCAGGAGAGCTAGAGTCCCTTGCTCAGGTGGCCCCTAGTTTTCCTAGGGGTGACCATCCTGTGTGCCAGGTCCTTTAGCCTAAACCCCCCTCCCTCCAGGACTAGGAAGATGCTGTCAGCCAAGCCACCAAAATAACTGTGATTGGCTGAGGGATGATCATATGACCCAGGCCAGGGCCCATCAGAGCAAATCTCAGCTCAGTTAAAACCTCAGAGGAACCCTGAGTGGAGGCCACAGCCTTTAATCCCAACACTCTGGAGGCAGAGGTAGGAGGGTTTCCATGAGACCCTACCTGGAAAAACAAAAAAACAAAAAAACCTCAGAGGAAGAGAGGAAGCGAAACAGCCAGTGCCTGGATTCAACTATGCCTGAAGCTCTCCTACCACAAACTCTGAATGCTATTGGCCAAGAGTCCAGGCACCCTTCACTTCGTCCTCTGATTCCCCCACTGCCGCTAAGGCAGAAATCTCACCTGGAACACCATCATCTTCCCGTTGTCCGTCTGAAGGTAGTATGTCCAGGTAGAGGACACAAAGCCCCGGGCCGAATTAACAAGGTCATTGCAAAGAGTGGACAGTAAGTCCAGCAGAGAAAGGGCACTGCTAGGTGCTTCCAGGACCTTTCTCTAGGGAGGGGACAGAAATGACAACAAAGTCAGTCATGTCCTGATGAGAAAGGAGTTGGCAGACTTGACCTTGTTCCAGTCTGGCTTCATGGTTTAGATCAATAGAGCTTTACAGAACAAAACACAGACCTTCACGCAGAGCTAGGCTTGCTGTATGCCCCAGGGGGGATGACTATGCTCTCTGAGCTCTGTCCACTTCCCGTCTGAGACAGCCACAAGATCCTTTTCTTTCTTTTTAATTTTTATGTTTTTAAAGATTTAAAAATATATATTTTATTTATTTAAAGAGAGAGAGAGAGAGAGAGAGAGAAAGGCAGATAGGAAGAGAGAATATGGTGCCAGGGCCTCTAGCCACTGCAAACAAATTTCAGACGTATGTGCCACCATGTGCATTTGGCTTTACACGGGTACTGGGGAACCAGGGAATCGAACCCAGGACCTTAGGTTTTGCAGGCAAGCACCTTAACTGCTGAATCATCTCACCAGCCCTCCTTTTCTTTTTGGTTTGTTTTTGAGACAGGGTCTTATGTAGTCAAGGATGACCTGAACTCCTGAGCATCCTGGAATGGACAGGTGAGGGCCACCAATCCTGGCAGGGGCCTCACCTTCTGTTCTTGCAGGGACTCAGGCTCTGGAGTTGAGCTCCAACAGCCCTCCCTGCAGGCCTGCTGCTCCATTTCCTTCACGTAGGCTTCCGTGCAGGCTGCGGGTGACAGACATGATGGAGTGATTAGGGCTGAGCTTTTTCACGACTCCCATCCCCCACCCAAGGTGCACAGGGCCCACACCTCACCTGCCTCACACTCCGTCCGGGTGGCATTGGGCTTAGAGCTCCTGGCAACGAAGCGGCAGATGGAGAAGAGTCGGCAGCCTCGCTCGCAAGCGCTGATCACAACAGCTCGGTCATCTGGTGCCTGGGAGGGACCCTCAAGGCCCTTCTGGGATGAGAGATGCATGGGGTCAGGAAAGGGGAGGGGAGAGAAGAGAAGAGAGAGGAGATGGGAACTGGAAGCCTTCTGGGAAGGAGAAAGGAGGGCTGAGACACCCCCCCAACATAGGAGATAGGTGAGATGGGCGTAGCTAGAAATAGTATTGGGGGGCTTTGAGAAAGAGGAGAAAGGGGCTTGCCAAGCAGATTGAACAATGAAGGGTCTGGGGGCGCCAAGCAGACAGACCCCTAGGGTTTCAGGAAAGGGGCACACTAAAGGGATTCTGAGGCCTGGGCTGAAGTTTTGCTCCCTTGGGTCAGATTGAGGGAGAGGCCGATGATACGCGGCTTGGTAGAGGAAAATGGGGGACCATCAGGTCTGAGGGAGCCGGGAATCTGGATTCTTGTGCAATGCAGTGGGGGCGGGGAGCCCGAGGTGGCATTAGTCGACTCAGTCCCAGTTCCCACCTTTGAAAGCCCCCCCCACCACACTCCGTTCATTCCAGGGGTGGGCATTTTCGATCCTCCAGGAGGGGCCCCAGGCCCTGCCTCAGCTGAAGATCCCCCAGCCCCTCCCCTGCGGGAGGGAGCTTCATCCCTGCCACCCCTCCTTCACCCAATGCCTTGCATCCCTGTCCCCCCTACATTTGGGGAAGCCGCATTTCTTCCCCTCTCCCTGCATCATTGGGACCCGCATCCCTGCCCCTCCCCCACAGGAGGGGTTCTCGCGGGTGCCTCACCTGTGATGGCAGCGGGCCGGGGTCGCGCTGGCGACATCGCTGCTGGCAGCTCTGTGTGTCCCCGAGCTGTGGGGCGAAGGGGTCGCGCCCAGGGGGCGCAGAGGAGGCGGAAGGCGACGCCACCAGCAGCAGCAACAGCAGCGCCACTGCAGCCATGACAGAGCATGCGGGACGCTGCGGAGCCCGGGCTGCGGCAGAGCCTGGGCGCTGACGTCACCGAGAGAGCGGGGCGGCCTGGGAACGGGGGCGGGGCGCAGGTGCATCGCGCAATCTCGGGGTGCGTGAAATCCTCCTGCCATCCACACATCCACGGGCGGGGGGGGCAAAGCAGGGCTGCGGGGTGATGCGAGGGACCTGCGTGGGGGAGTATACTCGCCAGGGACTCCAAGAATAATAGCCTGGCCTGGCCTGAGAGCCGACACTGGATGGGGATGACCAGGGGACAGAGGCGAGGGGGGACCAAGGCGGAGGGAACTGCCAGGACTGAAGAGGAGGGAGAGGGGAAAGAAGCGGAGGGGGAGGAGGGAAGGGAAGAGGCAGGAGGGGAAACAGGAGGAAGAGACAAGGGGAGGAGGAAGAGGAAAATGAGAGGGGAGAGAAAAAGGAGGAGGAAGAAGGGGAGAAGAAGAGAAACCCTGGAGGGGGAAAGAAAGGGAGGGGAGGACGAAGGATAGGGAAGGGGGGAGGAGGGCGAACAGGAGAGCAGATCTGAGCAACCTGGACGCAGCCAGCCTGGACAGAGGGGACAGTACCTCGTGGGCTGCTCTAAGAAGCCCAGGGGAACCCTGCCGCTCCCACCACCATTAGGGTCCCGTCCCTCAGGATGAGTCTTTGGACACAGAGCTAGATTCCGAAACTCCACCGGGGCCCTTAGTGAGAGGGGACCAAACGCTGCCAGCCATTCTAATTCTCGTGTTAAAACATGGCAAACATCCCTGGCACACTCCAAGAGTCAATCTGGGGTTAGGATGGCCCCAGCTTCCTCTCTTTCAAACGTGGAGAAAGGGGTGCCCCTCTGAACCGTGGTCCCCTGCAAAGGTGTGCGCGCAGTGTCCTTGGCACGCTTGGCACAGGTGCCCGCCGCACGTCCCCCTCGCTCCGCCCGGGCAGACGGGGCGGCGGGTCCCGGGGAGCCGCAGGTTCCGGCGGGGAGGCGCTGCCGACCGCTCGCTTTCATCTCGGCGGCCCCCACGTGGCTTAATCAGGCGCGGCTGTGCCCGGCGGACCTCGAACATCTGGATCCCGGCGCCCCTCCCCCGCCCGCGTCGGGGAGACTTCCCCTGAGTTAGAACCGAGCCCCTCGGCCCCAAGCCAGGCGTGGCGGCGGCTCATGCCTGTCATCCCAGCGCTTGGAAGGCTGAGGCAGGAGGATTGCCGAGAGCTCAAGGCCACCCTGGGACTACAGAATGAGTTGGGGCAGCCTGGGCTAGGAGTGAGAGCCTGTCTCAAATAAAGATGGTCCCCTACTTCGCAGGCGGGAAACTCAGGCGTCCGCACTCCTGGGCACAGCGAGATTCAAGCCCACACAAGTCTTTTCCTGCCCCGAGCGCTTAGCCCTTCCGCAATCACGGCCCTTCATTCATTCCAAACAAACACTTCTTTCAACAGAGATCTTCTTGACACGACTTTTTTTTTTTTTTTCAAAAATCCTATAGGGTACCGATGCCTCACTTCCAAATTAGGAAACCAACCGGAGCCGGGGATGGCAAAGAGGATTGGCCTAGGTGACAAGATAAAGGTGGACAGAGGCTGAGGATGGGGACTGATGCTTACGAGAAGCCAGGTGTAGTGGTTTAGACTTGTCATGCCAGCGTTGGAAAGGCTGAGGCAGGAGGATGGCTGTGAGTTTGAGGCAAGCTTGTATTCCTTGTATGCCTCAAAAAAATAAAAGAACAGGGTGTCATTGAAAGCGTAAGGGGATAAATTGTGCCCTTTTTTTCAAGAGGAGAAACTGAGGCTGGAGGGGCCGCAGGCTGGTGCGCAGGAGGGTGGAAGGGAAAGTCTGCGGCCCGCCCTCCCTCCCCACTCCTCGGGGCCACGGGAGGGGGGAGCGGAAGAGGACCTGACCCCGGCCC
Source organism: Zapus hudsonius (assembly GCA_004024765.1). Taxonomy (NCBI): domain Eukaryota; kingdom Metazoa; phylum Chordata; class Mammalia; order Rodentia; family Dipodidae; genus Zapus; species Zapus hudsonius. The sequence goes on from PVHP010006215.1 coordinate 10,324, forward strand.
CCCAGGTGAGCCCCCCGCGCCCCTCCCGGCGTTCCCCGGGGAGCAGGTCCAGGTGAGGGGCGGGCGGACCGGCGGGCGGTCGGGGTCGGGTTTCAGGAAATCCGCCGACATTCCTTCGGGGCTTAAGAGGGAAAGTTGACTCGGCGCCGCCCCGCGCCCCCCCACTTCCTACCCCCCGGGGCGGCAGGCGGCCGGGGGGCTCTGCGGCCGCGGCTGGCGTCCGGGAAGCAGTGGCCAGGTCAGGGCCTGCGGCGGACAAGCGAGCCCTTTGTCCTTTGCCGCCCTCAGCGCGACCCCGGTGACCCCCACCCCCAAGCCAAGTCCAGACTGGGAGGGGGGAGGCAAGGCTCGGTGGCGCCGCCGTTGGCTGACAATGGGGGTGGGGGACACGATGCAATGGCCTCCCCAAACATCTGGCCCTCCTAGAACCCAGGCCCAGTTTCCTCAGGGTAAAGAGGAACAAGAGACCCAAACCTTGGTGGCTAGATGCGCAGGAATGGAGGCCAGAACCTCCTGACACCCTGCATCCAGCGACTCAAGTACAGAGACCCTTACACTGGAGGCCGGGGAGCACAAGCAGGCCCTAATCAGGCAACCACACCCTCATCACCCTGGGCCAGGCCTGGGACAGATAGGGCACGGAGTTATCCTGGAGGAGGCCTGGGACAGGGCACGGGGTTATCCTGGAGGAGGCCTGGGACAGGGCAGGGGGTTATCCTGGAGGAGGCCTGGGACAGGGCACGGGGTTATCCTGGAGGAGGCCTGGGACAGGGCACGGGGTTATCCTGGAGGAGGCCTGCCTGAAATGGCCAGAGTGGTAGTTCCCTCCCCAGTCTCACCAGCTTCCCATTCCCAACTAACCCTGAAGTTGTGTTTCAGACTATCTCACCCCAGTGCCCCCTGGGGTACCCTAGTAACACCCCAGGATTTGGGACTGCAGAGTACCCCTAATTTAATCCAGACCTCCCTAACCAGGTTGACCTTTGGTGGAGGATTCAGAACTCAGATCCCTTCCCCCAGTCCTGGAGGGGAGCTCTCTCCATCAGTCCCCTTGTTCTTTCCCAGCCACCTTCAAGGACTTCTGTCAATATTAGAAGTTTGCCTGCCAATTCTGGTTCCCCTTCATGAGCAAAGAAGTGGCTGGACTGGGGAGGAAGGGGTTAAGGTGCATGGGGCACTGAGATCTGAAAAGGGTAAGGACGAACTTTGGGGGTCAACTCCCTTGCCCTCAAGGGCAAAGGTCTTCTAGAGGACAAAAGTTAAGTTCCATGGTGAGAGTTGGTAGGCTTTAGATAAAGACCAGAGAGGGATATCTACCAACTTGGATCACACAGCACATGACGGGGTGACCCCAGGTAGCAAGGACTTGCTGGGGCTTGTGAGGAGGGACAGGCTTCTCCTAGATCCTGTCCTTTTAGCAAATATTTATCGAGCTGTTCTTTTGGCCTCACTGGGCCCAGCATGGGATCATAAGGGCCCTCAGGTATTCACAATGTAAAGAAAGTAAGTTGCAGGAGAGTTAGCTGTTTGGAGATCATTGTTACAAAGATGGAGAGCCTGGGGACTAGTGCAGTGGAGGTGCTCACAGGAGAAGGCCTGGGGAACAGAACCTCAGGGAAAGGAAACTTGGGTGAGTTAGGGTTGTGCCAGTACTACAGGCCTGGCATGTTTGCCCAGACAAGGCTGCAGCCAAGGGAAGGAGAAGAGGGGCTAGGAAAGGAGACCGGGTGGCAGGGCAGAGCTGTGTCCTGTGTCTTTCTTAAAGTTCCCTCCGCCTGCTATTGGGACAAAAAAAAAAAAAAAAAAAAAAAGGGAGGATGGAAGTGGGGAGAAGCCCCAAAGGAGTCCTTCTCCCCCCCACACTGACTCCCCTTGTAGCATCCCAGAGGGAGCCCGAGGGGCCTGGACCAGGATGACGGAGAGCTGGGGTCGGAATTTCAGGATGGGGATGTATTTTTGGAACCAGAGCCAACAGCATTTGCTGATGGATGGTCCGCGTGGGAAGAGGGAAGGAGAGAGTGGTCACGCACAATCCCAGGTCTGCCTGGAGCACCTGGGTGGATGGGGAGCTAACTCCCCCCTCCCATGGCCTGGCTTGGGGGGAGGGGCAATGTGGGGGGCAAAACAAATGAAAGGTTTTTGTTTCCAGGCAGGAGTCACATATCCCTACCCCCTCGGGGAGTACATGAGCAAGGCAGGGACTGTGGGAGAGGAACCATGAGCCACCTCGACTTACCCCTCTAAGCCACCTGGCCCCCTTTTCTAAAGGGCACAAATAGACTCAGAGGCCCACCTCTGCAATAGATTCATTTTTTTGAGATTTCCCCATATTCCCACAGAAACCTTTTGGACGGCTTAGAGTTTTCCACCATGAGAAAGAAGAAATAGGCAAAGCAGGCCTGGTTTGCCCACCCACCCCCCCAAACTGCAAAGTCCTTCATCTTGTCATCTAGAGCCCCTTGGCACTTAGGGGGCTATGGAAGGAGGGCAAGGCTTCCTCTGTATTTTCTTGGGACCCTAAGGATGAGGCTGCCACCCAACCTGTGGGGGACCATCAGGGAACTCGCATTTCAAACACCCCATCTGCAGAAGCCTTGGAGGCTAGGAGACTCCCGCCCCAAGCCTGTGGGCACCCGGATAGGGTGGAGACGAAGACGCTCGGGGTGGGGGGAATGAGACGCCAGGGTTGGGCCGGGCCGGGCCGGGCCGGGAGGGGTCCCTGAAACCCAAACAGTGGCCAAAAATAATAACCTAGGGAAAGATCTCTAAGCTAAAAGACAGATAAACTATGCGTCGCTCCGGGCAGCCTGCGTTACCTGGAGGTGGCGGGCGGCGGCCACAGCGATTACTCACCGCGTGGCGCACCCCACCCGCGGGGCCGCTGAGTGGATTTTTCCGTGGGGGGATGTGAATGACTCCCTGGAGAAGTCCTTTATACCGTTCCCCCCCCAAACTCAGGGTCCAGTTCCCCCTCCCATGAGGAACACCTCTCCCTATGTGCCCACGCAGGGGCTCGCTGTGCGGGCTCTGGGGACATCTCCAAACTGGTCCTGCCCGAGAAGGGATAGGGAACCCTGGGACTCCGTACATTCCTGATTTTTAAATCTCCTTTTCAAAAATTTTTTCCCAGCAAAGGCTGCACACTGAAGAGGCGGGATAACCCTGGAGGGTGGAGACCCATGGGACCCAAGCGCAGAGGTGGGGGAGCTGAGGGGCGACACCCAAATCCCTGGGGTTGGATGAGGGGGGATGGGCGAGGCTCCGGACCTCTTAGTGAAGGGCTGGGCTGAAACTGGGATGGGGCCCCTAAAGAGGGTTGGGAGGAGCAGAGCAGGGTGCAGGGTGGTGGGCTTCCAGGGACACCGTAAAGGCACCCAATTGGGAGTTGGGGCAGGCAGGAGAGCGGGTCCGAGATGAGGATGCGGGATTGGGGGCGCCGGGTCCCAGATGGGGGGTGGGGAGCTTGGAAGTAACGAGGTTGGAGCGGGAGGTCCGGGGCGGGTGGGAATTGAGTTTTGGGGGGGGCTCTGGGTGGCAGGTTGGGGCGTGCGTGGTTGGTGGCAGTGGCGGAGGCCGGTGCGGGGCGCGCCGCTTCCCCCGCGGGGCCGGGCCGGGCCGGAGGCGGGGCCGGGCGGGGCCAGCGACGCATTAGCGCCTTGTCAATTGGGCTGCTCAGACTTGCTCTCCGGCCTCCCGGTCCGCGCCCAACGACGTGCGGGCGGCCCCGATCTGCACCCCGCAGTTCCCCCATTTGCAGTCACCGCCCTCGGCGCACTCCTTCTCCGCAGTGCCGGCCCCATGCCCGCCGGCCGCCCAGGCCCGGTCGTCCCATCCGCGCGGCGGCCACCGCCGCTGCCGCTGGTCCTGCTGCTCTGCGTCCTCGGGGCGCCGCGAGGCGGATCGGGAGCCCGTGAGTACCGCGCGCCCCGCTCCCCACGTCCCCCGGGAGCCGGGATCGGACGCCCCGAGGGACAGCGTGGGGTGGGAGGGGGTAGGGAAGGGACCGCGAGCGCCACCTGGACGGCCCGGGAACAAAGGAAGACGGCCCTCGGGGTGCCTCACCTGTGGGGCGCATCGCGCCTCTGTCCGAAGGTCTGGTTTCCGCGCTCGAGGCCTTCTTACCTGGGCCGCCCGAGCTAAGGGGACACTTGGGTTGGTGGGTGGGTGAACGTGTCAGGGACCCTCTGCAACCCTGGGACGCCGCATTTGCATTCGCGATCTCGTAGTGTCCGGGAGCACCGGGCACCGCTCCTGACTGGGGGTCACACGCGGTGGCTGCGCTCGGTGCAGGCCCGGAGTGGAGTCCCCTCCTCCCCTCTACTGTAGGGATGAGCCTCGCGGGGAGGGCCCCTCGGTTCTGACCGCCTGGCGTGCGGCCCGGGGTCCCCCGGGACGTGCCTCTCCGCGGGGCCTCCCTCTTTCCACCCCCTCCGAGGAACCCCGCACTTTGAGTGGACTCCGCGAAGTCCCCGCCATCGGTGGCGCTCAGAACCGCTCTCTCGTCCGGGCTGCGCGGGGCTGAGTTCCTCCAGAGAATGAAATCTTTGTGAAAGGGAATGAGAGCCAGCGAGTCCGGGCATCGCGGGCCCAGACTTTGTTGGGATGGGGGGAGGATCCCAGTGGGGACCCTCAGCGCCATAGCACGAGAATCCCCTCTCCACGCACACCCTTTCCCTGGAGGGAGCTCGGAGCTTGGGACATTTTTTTGGTCACTCCCACCTAACGCACACCCCCGCCAGGACTCGGTCTCCGCATCCAGACCCGCTCTGGGACACACCCAGAGACACAAAAGACTCACACTGGCTGGTGTCCCGTCACCCTGCCCTCCGACGCGCGCTGCAGCCCAGATGCGCGCTCGCACACCATCGCCGCATTCCATCCCCGACACACACACACATTCGTGGTCACACACTCATTCCACCGGGAAAGCAACACGGGAGCACACATGTGGGCCGAGGCCACGGGGGTCTTTCACACTCTCCGTGTCTCCTATCCGGGGACATGGGCAGGGCAGAAGCAGTGGCAATAGGCCAGCCTAGGCTGTTGGGTCTCTTTCTGGGAGTAGTTTTCCACCAAGGGCAATGTTCCTGCACCCCCTGAGGGCACAGGCCCACCCTCCAGCTTGCCCAAGGGGCTTGGGCAAGTGAGGGGCAACCGTGCATCCTCCTAGGGACCCTGATGGCCTACCAATAACACCTAGCTTTGTCTCGCAGCGGTGGAGCCACAGGCGAAGGTGGGGGTGGGGGCTTCGTGTGTGTGTATGTGTGTTTTTTCCTTTAAGGGGGAAGAAATTAAATAAAGGATTGTCACACCTCTACAATGTGTTTCTACTTACGGTGTGTCTTAGCACCTGACCAGCAGGCGGGTCGGTCGTAAAGTGTGTCTGCAGGTACCAGCGGGACAGGAGATGGGGACCCCTGTGGGGATGGAGGCCACCCTCTCACTCGGCTTTCAGGGAATCTCACACTTTTCCCTTTTAAAACACATGGCGTCCCTTTTTAATAACGGCAGCGGCTCCAGATAGGGAAAGGGGGGGTGTACAGGCCCCAGCTCTGCGGGGAAAGGAGGGGTGGCAGAGAGCAAAAGGCACGGGCGGTGGGGGGGACGTCCCCCTCCCCAGGCACAGGGTGGGGGCTGTTCCCAGCTGCTCCTCTGCAGGGCTTGGATGGAATGTGTGCGCCCCAGTCCCCAGCGCCTTGGCCCATTGTTTGTGGAGGCCAGGAGGGAGTGCCTGCACCCCAGCGCTGGCAGGGGCTGGAAGTCCTCGGGCTTCTGGGGGCTCCAGGGTGAGGGGCTTGCTCTTCATCGCTCACCCTAGCAGGTAGGACAGTCTTCCTTCTACCTTATGGAAGGCAGAAGCAGAGATTGATTGGGAGAGGAGGTGCCAGGTGGCTCAGGGTGCTGTGCCCATTTGCAGGAGGAGAGAGCTAGGGTTGAGCTTTCCTGCTGGCACAGAGAGGTGGTTTGCTTGGCTTTACCCCTCTTTCCCCTCCCCGCTCCTGACCCGCAGGGCAGCTGGAGCTGCTGGCAACCAGGGCTGGCCATCTGAGGCCAGGCGGGTGTGGCAAAGGGGACCGGGACCCCGCTTTCAGAGAGCCCCTTCCTGCCAAATCAGGCTTGGAAGGGGGGGAGACATGACCCACCTCAGGAGAGTTGAGATGGGGCCTGGGGTCCGGGCAGGCCCTGCTGTGATTTTTACCCTGCTGGGGGGCGGAGGGGGGCGCCCAGGCAGGAAGCGGTGGGTGGGCCAGGGTAGAGACGCTGGCACGCCCGAGTTCATGCCGAAGGAATTCCGAATTAGCGGGCGGCTGGCTGCCTGGGACCTCCGGGGCGGCCCCCTGGCCCCTCGCCCCCGCCTGCTCTGCTCTGGACTGCTCTGCCTGCTCCTTCGCACGGACGAGACCTCCGGCGAGCCCTGGGCCAAGCCCCAAACTTTACTACGATCCCAGGCTTCCAGCAAGATGCATCTCCTCCAGCCAACTTTGCCCCGGAAAATCGTCCAGGGCCAGGCCCAGAACCGTGTGAATGCCGCTTCACCCATCAGGGACAGTGAGGGACATACCAGGGTGGCTGCTGGCCTGCAAAGGGCCTCTCCCGGGGGTCTTGGGTGCAACCCCTGAAGTCTCTTCTCGCAGTGGCCCGGGGAATCCTTTAAAGTGCAAACCCAACCCCCCTCCACACAGCTCGGACCCCAGGAATACTTTCTCCTGCCTCACAGGCTGGGATTCCTGCTGCCTTTGTAAATCTCATTTCCTGCACTTCTGCCCCAGGGCCTTTGCACTTGCGTTTTCAGGTCAGGTTGCCCCTACCTGCCTGCCTCCTGTTCTCCTGTTCTCCCCCACCCCCAACCTCTCTTCTGGGGCTCAATTCTAAATCCTCCTGCTTGTTGACTGGGCCTCTACCAACAGAGCTGTATATCCAGGTCACTTTTCCCACTCTTTTCCTCTCTTAGTTCTTCCTCCTCCTCCCTTCTCTCTTTCTTCTTTATTTCTGTTTCTTTGAATCTAAGGCCCAAAGGAGTAGCTGTGTGTTAGTCACCATGGTGCCCTCAGCTCTTGGAACACTGTAAGCCCTGTGAACCAGAGTGGCTGATTCTCAACCATGTCCAGCTGTGCCTGACCTTTTAAAACCATTCTGTCTCTGGTGAATGTGCCTGGGAAGGTTCTGGAGTCTAGATAGTCTTGGGGTTGACCTTCCGACTGATCTTGACCTTGCCTGACCCACCCCGTACTGAATACTTAGTCCTTATGAATTCTTTTTCGCTGTGAAACTGGTGTATATTGACAGAGTTACCTCAGGGCTGCCCTAAGCCGAGCCCTGGAGGTCTTGTCAGGGTGAGATTCTAGGTCTGATGGCTGTCCCTCTTTAACCCCAGACACGGCTGTGATTAGCCCCCAGGATCCCACGCTGCTCATCGGTTCTTCCCTGCAAGCTACCTGCTCGGTGCATGGGGACCAACCCGGGGCCACCGCCGAGGGTCTCTACTGGACCCTCAATGGCCGCCGCCTGCCCCCTGAGCTGTCCCATCTGCTTAACACATCCACCCTGGCTCTTGCCCTGGCCAACCTCAATGGGTCCAGGCAACAGTCAGGGGACAACCTGGTGTGTCACGCCCGTGATGGCAGCATCCTGGCTGGCTCCTGCCTCTATGTTGGCTGTAAGTGGCCCCCAGGACACCCAGGGGTTAACCTTGGGAAACACCATCACCCTGTGGAGAGTCTCTAGGGGTGGGAATTGAGCATGTGCAAATCATGCCAACATCGCTGGAATCTCTGGGGACAGCTGTGACAATAGTTCAGTGGCTGGTTCCCATTCAGCCTTCTGCACCCTTGCTTTCTCCCAGTGCCCCCCGAGAAACCTTTCAACATCAGCTGCTGGTCCCGGAACATGAAAGACCTCACTTGTCGCTGGACTCCTGGTGCCCACGGGGAGACCTTCCTCCACACCAACTATTCTCTCAAGTATAAGCTGAGGTCGGTGGTCTGCTCCAGCTTGGCTGTGTGACCCCAGCCTCTCTGGTCTCCTATGTTCCTGTTATAGCCCAGGGTTGCCATAATTGGGTCTAGGGACTAAAAGGGACACTCCCACTTCTGCAGGTGGTACGGGCAGGACAACACATGTGAGGAGTACCACACTGTGGGGCCTCACTCTTGTTACATCCCCAAGGACCTGGCACTCTTCACACCCTATGAAATCTGGGTGGAGGCGACCAACCGTCTAGGCTCAGCCCGCTCAGATGTGCTCACACTGGATGTTTTGGACGTAGGTGAGCTGGTGTCTAACACACCACCCCTTCCCCAAGTCCATTGGGGCCCACCACACATCCTGAGGGGTCTCCTTCCACCTCAAATATGATTAAATCTCTTGGGAGCCTCCCTGTCCCCCTAGCTCTGGCTGTAACTCTCTGCTGGCTATGGGAGAGGTGATAGCATCCAAAGATCCTCCTAGAACAGGCAGGATTCTCCCCCCAACCCCTCCCCCCATTCCACAGAGAGCACCTGGCCTGGTGGCCCTTCCCCCTCAACAGCCCAGGTGTTCAGGAGGGGGCCCCAAAGGAGCTGGGGGGGGCGCCCAGGTCGGAAGGCACCCCAGGAAGCCAAGGCCTGGAGCTGGGGGGGGGTTAGGGCTGGAGGCAGGAAGTAGATGATCTGCGAGCAGAATTGGGCCTAATCTAATTAGGGTGTTTCTCAGCCCTGAGCAGGCCTAGACCTTAACCCTTTCAACTCCTCACTGAGGCCTCCGGGGAGAGACCAGCCTGTCCATGGGGGTCTCCTGACAAACCCCTGGCTCAGCCTCCTCCCCCCTAGTCCACCTGCCTCTTCTTTTTATCCTGGAGCAGGAGCGGGCACCTTCCAAGTAACAGTTGTCCCCTCAGCCTGCAGAGCTGTGTAGTGTGAGAGGAAATTGAGGTGGGCAGTGGGGGCAGGGGTCCCCAGACCTGGAGGCTGACAGCCCCCTGGGTAGAAAAATGTGATCCCAGAACTTTAAAGGCAGAGAGGAGTCAGGAGGATCACAAGTTTTGAGCCAACCTGGTCTACATTGCTCCGCCCTGTCTCACAAAACTGTGTTGTAATTTGTGACTTTTGTGCTGGTAGTGGAACCCAGGCCTCACATCTGTTAGAATGATCTTTAAACCCGTTAGGTGACCCTCAAAACATGCTAAGAGATCCTTAGATGCACTATATGATTCTCACACATAGTAGGCAATCCTCACGCATGCTAAGTGATTCTTTGAGTGAACCTTGCACGTGCTGGGTGATCTTGTTATGTACTAAGTGACCCTCATGTCATTCTGGGGGGGGGGTGGATCAGGGCACATTTTTAGTGATCACAGCAAATGCTAGGTGATCTTTAAATGAAGTGGGTGATGTCTCCACCCAGGAGCTCCAGTCCCAGACCAGATGCATGTCTCCTGTAGACCCTGAAGATAGGATTATGTTTCCTCCATCAGAGATGATCATGGTTATAAAAGCTGATGTTAAATGAGTGTGGCTGCTGCTGAATGTTCTGGAATATTACATGACAAATAGATCAGGCCTGGGGAGGAGAAAGAGAAGAGAGGGGACAGAAGAAAGGCAGGTGCCACCCAAGCCACTGTGTCCTGAACCCTTCCTCTGGGACATTTGCCCCTAGCTATCCCAGTCTGCAACCATGTCAGCCTAGAGTCCCCGGTGACCAGGCCCGCTCCTCCTCCTAGTGACCACCGACCCCCCACCCGACGTGCACGTGAGCCGCGTCGGGGGCCTGGAGGACCAGCTGAGCGTGCGCTGGGTCTCGCCACCCGCCCTGAAGGACTTCCTCTTCCAAGCCAAGTACCAGATTCGCTACCGCGTAGAGGACAGTGTGGACTGGAAGGTGCCCTGCCCTGCCCCGCCCCGCCCCTCCGAGGCCCCGCCCCCAGCATCTGACCCCCACTCACCGCACAGGTTGTGGATGACGTCAGCAACCAGACCTCCTGCCGCCTGGCAGGCTTGAAGCCAGGCACCGTCTACTTCGTCCAAGTGCGTTGCAACCCCTTTGGTATCTACGGCTCCAAAAAAGCCGGCATCTGGAGCGAGTGGAGCCATCCCACCGCCGCCTCCACCCCTCGAAGTGGTGAGCACCCCACTCGGCTGGGTGGCCCTGGGGACAGCTCCAATGTAACCTGTCTTTTATTTGAGACAGGGTCTCATGTTGCCCAGGCTGGCCTCGAACTCCTTATGTAGCTGAGGATGAGCTTGAACTCCTGATTTTTCCTGCCACCACTTCCCAAGTGCCAGGAGGACCGGCGTGTGCCACCATGCCCAACTTCATCGTGTCTCCTTTCTTTCTGCAAAAGAACAAAAGTCAAACTGGTGGCCCCTGGGACCCTGTGACTTCTGGATTCTACTTGACCTGATATTTAGAGAAAAACAAACAAAACAGTTGGAACTACCTATAGAGATTGAAAACAGGATGTTTTTATCCTAATCCAGACTCCTTTTAGAAAAGCAATTCCCTAATGTTGCTGTATGGCACCTCAGCAGAGAAGGCCCCTTCTGTTTGACCACCCCCACTGGGACCATTTTCCTAGTTTTCCATCCTCAACTCCCGTTCAGAGCAGCTGAGCTTCTTGAGGCTCACTGACCTTAGTGTTTCCCTCCTATTATGGGTGTCCTGGAAATGGACCCCAGGGCTTTGTCCATGCTGGGCAAGTATCCTACCTCCCAGCCATGTCCCTCCCCTCTCTGGGGATTCTAGGGGGTTCTACCTCCCAGCCACGCACCCTCCCCTCACTGTGCAGTCTAGGGGGGGGCTCTACCTCCAGCCATACCCCTCCCCTCAGTGGATTCTAGGGGTCTCTACCTCCCAGGCACGCCCCCTTCCCTCACTAGGGATTCTAGGGGGCTCAACCTCCCAGCCACGCCCTTCCCCTCATGGGGATTCTAGGGGGGCTCTACCTCCCAGTCAAGCCCCCTCCCCTCACTCGGGGTTCTAGGCTTTACAACTAACTAGTCATGGCCCCAGCCCTTGGTTTTTTTGTTTTACTTTTTCTGGTATTTTTGAAGCAGTGTCTCACTCCAGCCCAGGCTGACCTGGAACTCACCCTGTAGTCCCAGCGTGGCCTCCAACTCACAGCGACTCTCTTACCTCAGCCCCCTGAGTGCTGGGATTAAAGGTGTGTGTGTGTGTCTCACCACACCACGTTTACCCTTGGCATTTTGAGACAGGGTCTCCCTATGCAGCCGAGGCAAACCTGGAGTTTGTGAGCCCGCCTCGGTTTCCTGAGAAATGGGCTGACCATTGTGCCCTCCCTCCGCTTTGGGCTCTTTCAGATCAAGGCGGGGGCTGAGTGTGCTTCTGCGTCCATTCTCTCCTTTATGAACTCGGTCACTTAGAATAGCTCACCTCCGTTTTCCTGTCTGGAAAGTTGAGTTATGGTTACCCGTGGGAAAATCCAAAGCAAATGCCCACTTTTGTATTGTGGGTAAGGGGGTTCCTATTCCCCACCCTCTTATGTGTTCACCCCAAAAGAGACCCTCATTATTCGGGTGAGGACACTTAGGAGCTCACACAGAATCTAGACTTGGTTTGCTGACTGTCATAAGCCCTGCTGGTGGGGTTCTCAGGGGATCCTGGGAGTGAGGAGGGCCGGCTCCCCAGTCCCCATCTGGGCCCCTCCAGGTTCTGGGCTGAGCAGCCGGGAGGGTTAGAGCCTTGGCCCCTGCTCGTGCCCAGCACCTGTGATTCTTGCATGGGGGCCAGCAGGCGGCTGGGGAGGCCGTGCTGTGCCAGGGCCTGTCAGCGAGTCCCCAGCTTTATTTATGACGTGAGGCCGATGTCCTTATCCTCTGGCCTGCTGGGGGCTGGACTGACTGCTGAGCTTGGCCTCCCACCTGGTCCTTCCAGCCCACTCCGCGTCACACAGCCTGCTCATCGAGCCTCCATCCTTGCATCTGTCTCCCTCCACCTCTTTCCCACACGCAGTGGGTCGGCCTTTTTGTTTTCCTTTTCCTTCTCTTTCCTTACTTCCTTCTTTTCCCTCCTGTGTCTTTTTCATTGCTCTTTTCTTCTCCCATTTTCCTCCCTCCCTTCTCTTCTCCCTCTCTTTATTTCTGAGTCTCATGTAGTCCAGCTTGGCTTCAAAACTCATTATGTAGCTGAGGATGCCTTGAACTTCTGATCCTCTTGCATCCTTGATGACAGACATGTGCCACCATACCAAGCTTTGGGTTCGGGACAGGGCTTCTCATTGTAGTCCAGGCTGGCTTGGAAGATACAATGTAAACCAGGCAAACCCCCTGCCCCAGCCTCTTGGAGTGCTAGAATGGTGACAGGGATCTGTCTCCCTGCCATCTGGTTCTTTCCTCCATCCCTGCCTTGACCCCTTACTGACTTTATCCCCCAGGCCGCTCCGCCTCTCCATCTCAAGTACCCCCTCCCCCATCTCGTTAGCCACGCCCTCCGTTTACACCTGGCTCAGGTCTGGAGGGAACGGGGATTCCTTCGCGGTCCCCAGGCGCTCTGCTGGGCGGCCTTGAAGCCTGGGCGCCCGCGCGCGCCCCCTGCCCGCCGCGCACCGACACTGCCGCTCTGTCCCCTTTAGAGCGGCCGGGCCCGGGCGGCGGGGCGTGCGAGCCGCGAGGCGGCGAGCCCAGCTCGGGCCCGGTGCGGCGCGAGCTCAAACAATTCCTCGGCTGGCTCAAGAAGCACGCGTACTGCTCCAACCTCAGCTTCCGCCTGTACGACCAGTGGAGAGCCTGGATGCAGAAGTCGCACAAGACGCGCAACCAGGTAGGAATGGGGCAGTCCCGGGAAGAGACGGCGAGGGACGCGGCTCTGCAGCCTCCGCGACTCTGCGTTCTTCTTTCCAAGCACAGGACGAGGGGATCCTGCCCTCGGGCAGACGGGGCGCGGCGAGAGGTAAGGTGACCCAGGTGCATGGATGGGTGGGGGACCTGGTGGTGGCCACAGCCTTTGGGTCACTGCAATGGAACCACTCCATCTCTTACTCAGCATCACTTATTTAGCACTTACTGTATGCCTTGCACCATGACTTTTAGACTCCCCTGAAATGTCCCAAGGCTGGACAAGCACACCCCCGTTAACATGTGTGAGCACCCACTGCATAGGAGCTCCACAAACAGGCTCAGAAGGGTGAGGGCAAAAATGGCACCTAAATGCAGAGCCCTCTCAGGCTCTAAGATCAGTTTGCTTTCCCTTCCGCCTGCAGGTCCTGCCAGATAAGCTCTAGGGACTGGGGCAGTCCTTCCTGTCGTGTGGAGACCCAGAAGCTCAAGCCGAATGGGCCACCTCTGGTGTCACTTCAAGGCACCTGAGTACCACCAGCAGGAGCTGGGGTAGGTGCACTGAGCTTCCCAGCCACAATGGTCACGTGGAGAGTCCCATGAGTCTGGATGGGTGGGGCTGCCTAAGACCCTCCCCACCCATGGGCTGGAGAGGTCTCCTGTCACCTATGCTCTCCAAGAGCCTTGCTTAAATAAATGAGCTATTTCAGGTCCTCTGATGTTGAAGGTGTTTGGGGCCCGGGTGGGGGCTCTGAGGAAGTCCTGAGAGGCTCTTTGAAATTAGAACTCCTGTCTCAAAGAACTTCAGACCTCTTTCCAGGATGTAACAATATCTGAACTCCTTGGAGGGTGTGACTGAAAACCCCAGCATTTTTAGACATGGGGTGGGGGGGCAGGGGTCTCAGCACCCCCAAACACAGAGATGGTGGAAGGGCTGCGGACCAAGTTCTTTATTGTGGGAGGTGCATAGGTGGACAGCCCAGAAGGGCATGACCTCGGCCAGCTGGCGGTAAGGGTTGGGCTGGAAGCCACCGGCTTCTTTTCCCATCTTCCTTTCTCGGCATCTCTGGGGAGCCACCCTCACTCAGCAGATTCCGCATCCAACCTGAGTTCCTGGAGAACCTCGCTGATCGCCTCCATGGTTTTAATTACCCTACAAGAACGGATGGGAGCTATAAATAAAACCCAGATGGAGTGAATTAGCCTTGCAGCGCAGCTAGCTCGGAGGGGGCTGTGGTGGGCCCTGGGCCCTCCTGCCCGCCGCCAACCTCAAGCAGCACTATCCTGGGAGGGTGCTGTGGAGGGGTGCCGCAGTGGGTCACAGTGGGCTCGTGGGAAAGGTTGCGGGGGAGATGGGGACGAGAAGGGGGGAGCATATCAAGAGGGTACAGTTTCCGAGTATGTGCTTGGGGACCTCAGACAGGCCAGAAGACACATGCCCAACAGAGTGTGGGTGACCATGTCCAACCAGCTGAGGACTCAGGCGTGCACAGGCCAGAAGTCCCCTTTGCTAGCCACTTCTGACTTGGCCAGCCCAGGGACACAGCACATGGGATGCACGTGCCAGGCCTGGGGTGGCAGGCAGCTCACTTTGTTTTCAGCTGGCGCGTCTGAGTGGCATCTTCCTGGTCTGTCACCTCTGGCGTCCCCATCAGCTGCAGCAGCGCCACCTGGAGGCGGGCATGGAAAGCGAAGAGGGGAATCTCAGCGGGTTGAAGCCACCCTCTTCTCTCCCGCCTACTATTCCAAAGGATGGGCGAGGTGAAGGCAAGGCAGGAGCCAGGGTCCCTTTAAAGGGAAGAACACTGAGTGGGCATCACCCATGGGCGTGTCGGGAAACATTTCCATCAGAGACTGGTGACTGGCAGGACCGAATCCCAGGGTGGACATAGTTTGGGAACTCGGGCAAAAATTGGGGTCCTGGTGGGGGAATTCCAGTGGAAATTTCCATGTGGCGTGGCTTCAGGTTGGATGTGCCCCTTCCCCGCTAGGATTGGCTGCGAAGCGAGAGTGGGCGGGCCCGTGGGGAGGAGCTGGAGCATCCAGGAAGTCCTCCATCTGGGGATAACTGCGAGGGTGTGGCCTGAGTCTGCTCTGATCGGCGGGAGAGAGGGGTTCGAGACGCCAGGATCAGCCCCGGGAGGGCGGTAGCCCAGGCTTCCAGGCATAGTATTTAGGCGGGATTGGGATACGGTGTAGGCAGGTCCTGAAATAAAGCAAACCTGGGAGGAAATCTGGGATGGACAGGAAGGGATGGGACGCGGACACCTGCCCAAGGTTGGCCTCACCGTGGTCAGGCGCGTCTGCTCCAGCTGCTGCAGGTTGCGTACGTGGCTGGCGAGCAGCGGCTGCTCGCGTGGTCCGGCCAGCTCGGCCTCGAGGGCCAGCACCTCCCGAGAGGCGGCGGCGAAGGCCTGGGTCACCTCGTGCACCGCGGTCCTGTAGCGCGGGAAGTCGTAGTGCGGGCCGCTGCGCAGGTACTGGCGGTGCGCTCTGGGGCAGGTGGGGGGAATCCTGAAGCCACGCCCACCCAGAGACCACGCCCACCCGGAAGTCAACGCCTCTATCCCCAATCGTCAGAAACAGGAGTTTGGGGCGAAGTGAAGCTCCACACCCGTACTATGAAGCCGGAGGAGGCAGGAGGGAGGTTCAGGAGTTCAAGGCCAGCCTGGGTTGCATGACACTCTGCCCCAGGAATCCAAGGGAACCCCTGTGGGCTTGGATCGGAGCGCGGGCCCAACCCCCGGGCCGCCCCCCGCACTCACTCGTCCAGGCGGCGGAAGGCGTGCGCGCGCTCAGCCTGGAGCTGGTGGATCCGCTGCACCAGCGTCGCCACCGGGGCATCCCTCTGCGAGCGGGCAGCAAGACTGGGGCATGACGCCGGAGCCCCGAGGGCCACTCACCACCCCGCGCCCGTCCCCTTTCGAGTCCGGGCTCACCCAGGGCCAAACGTGCTCTTGGAGCTCTGGGGCTCCGGGGACGTCCTCAGCACCAGGCACCCCGGGGATCATGACTGCGCAGCCCGGGCCACGTGCTAGAGGGAGCGGCTCTGAGGCGCCCGGCGCCCCCTGCAGGCTCGGAGGTCTCAGGACCCAAACCGGGACCCTCCAGCCCTGAGACACCTAGTTCCTGCCGTCTGATGTGTATCTGTCCTATCTTTATGACACTTGTGCCAGCAAACATATACATAGCTGGAATAAAAGCTACACGTGAACGGCCATAGCAGTGATGATGCAGGCACAGGCGATGTTAAAAAGCTTGTCTAGGGTCTGGAGAGATCACTCAGTGACTAAAGTGCTTGCCTGCAAAGCACCCAGGTTCGATTTCCCAGCACCTATGTAGTAGAGCCAGATGCACAAGGTGGCACATGTATCTGGAGTTCATTTGCAGTGGCTACAGGCCCTAGTGCACCCACTTTGGCTCTCTCAAAAACAAAACACTGCTGGAGAGATTCTGGCTCAGGTTCCATTCCCCAGTACCCACAGAAAGCCAAATACACAAAGTGGCAAATGCATCTGGAGTTTGTTTGCAGTGACTAGAGGCCCAGGTGTGCCCATTCTCTCTGCTTGCAGATAAGTAAGGGAGGGCAGAGGTAGGACTGCTGAGTTGGAGGCCAGGCTGGGCTAGTGACTACCTTGAGAGAACAAATAAGAGGCTGGAGAGATGGTTCAGTGGTCAAGGTGCTTGCCTGCAAAACAGGATAAGGACCTATACTTGTTGCTGAACCCCAGGTGTTTCAGTATGAGTCACTGGGTGCTGGGTGTCCTGTGCAAAGGCCCCTTGATTCATAAAACTGGTAGTGATGGACACCGAAGCCCCGACCCCACATGGGCTTGCTTCTGCAATTCCAGCCACTAGTGCTGCCTGCCAGGTGGGGACAAAGGGCGTGGTGGTGCAGGCCCAGCGCTCTAAATTTTTTATTTTTTAAAGGGGAACAATATATATTTTTAAAATTTTATTCATTTTCAAGCAGAGAGAGAAACATACCAGGGCCACCACCTTGTGGATCTGGCATATGTGGGTACTGGGGAATTGAACAGAGGGGCTTAGGCACTGGAGGCAAGTGCCTTAACCGCTGAGCCATCTCTCCAGCCCCCCAGCGCTCTAAATTGTCTTCAAATGAGGAATACGCCAGGTGCGAGGGGTCCTCACACCTGTTATCCCAGCATTCACAAGAACGGGGCGAGAAATGGCTCCAAGTTCAAGCCAGCCTAACCTACACAGTAAGTTTCAGTCAGCCAAGGCTACACAGGGAGATGGATTCAAAGAAAAAAAGAGGGGATGGTGTGGTGTTGCAAGCCTTTAATCCCAGCAGAGATAATAGTTCAAGCCCCCCCCCCAATAATTCCTGAAGGCTCATGGGTAGCAAACAGCACACACAATGTAGAAAAGGTGAGGGGATGGGGCTGGAGCCCCCAGTGGCTGGAGGCTGTCATGCCCATTCTGTCCACTTCCACACCATAGCATCTGCACTGACACAATTTAATTCAAGGGTATCCTTGGCTCCACAGGTTGTTCGGGTTTCCAGGGCAGATTAACAGCAGCGCAGACTCAACAGTGGGCTGGATGGAAAGAAGTATGTGCCCCGTGGTGCACCCCCCACACACACACAAAGCTTCAATAGGGCTTTGGAAAGCTACCTCCTTCAGGGACAAGGGGAAGCCAAGATTACTGAAGACCTGGCTGAAGTGACAGGAAGGTGATGACTCCAGTCACTGCAGGAGGGTAGGACACTGGTTGTCCTACTTGGCTCTACCACAATCAGACCTCATGATGGGCTGGAAGCCTGACTTCATTCTCAGGAGAAAAGCAACCCTCAAGACATGTTCCAGGACAGACACATGCCTGTCTCGGTAATAATCAAGATGCTGAGGTGGGAGAATCTTAAGTTCCTAGTCAGCAAAGGGCAGACAGGAGTGCCGCCATGGTTGTGTACCCAATGACTGATCACTCAGAATGTCCCACACCTTGCTGCCAAGTAGGTTCTCCCAACAGGGCTGGTCACAACCCAATGTCAGACCCACGCATGTTTCTGCCCCAGGTGCCAGAGCCAGCTCAGATACAGCTGACAAGCCTGTTAAGTGTGTAGGGCAGGGTCCAGAATTGAGTGCAAGACCAGCTCAGGCAACAAAGAAATCACTCTCCCTTCCCCTGCCTAAGAGACAAGTGGACAAAGGCTACACAGATGGAGGGCTGGGAACCTGCCCCAGCAAAGCCCCCAAACAGAACAGCACACAGACACAGGTTCCTGCTCCAGTCAAGGTACGGGGACTTTATTAGGGCCCCAAGGCCATGGCTTTACTTGACCTTCTTCTTGGGGCGAAGGTTGTTGGTGTGGCCACACTTCTTCTTGCGGCAGTTGACAGCACGGGGGTGCAGACGAGCGTAGCACTTGCGGCAGATCATCTTGTCGCAGTTGTACTTCTGGGCAAGCTGGCGCAGGGAGGGCTCTATGATGCCACCGCGGAGGCGCAGCACCAGGTGCAGGGTGGACTCTGAGACACGCAGAGAGACAGCCACTGAGTGCTCCCCAGAAGCTTGGCAACAGGGCAGGGCCATCCAGTAACCCACCCACAGGGACAAAGGCCTGGTCAGCTAGCACAATGAAACTCAGCTTAGGATGGGCCATGAGCCTTGGGAAGACCCCAAATAAGTAAGGGGTTCAGTTGGTTACTGCCTTAAGCTTCCAGACACTTTCATTGCAGCAATGGGGGTGGGAAGAAACTGGGACCCTCAGCTTGTTGGGAGGTGGAAGCAGAGGCAAGAGGACCAATGCAAGTTCCAGGCCCACCCTCAGAGACCCTGTCTCAAAGAAACAAAACAAAAATTTGGCTCAATACACAGTGGTAACTCCTGTCAAACCAACACCTGCTGAGGCAGGAGGATGGTGAATCCTAGGCCAGACTGTTATCAAGAAACAGGTGTCAGGGATTACCAAATGCCTGTGGTCAGGAACCCCTGGCTACAGCAGGAATGCTAGCAAGTAGTCTGCCCTGAAGCCAGTCCCCCAGCCTGAGCTCAGCCCAGAGATAATGGGTACCTTTCTGGATGTTGTAGTCAGAGAGAGTACGGCCATCCTCCAGCTGTTTGCCTGCGAAGATCAGCCGCTGCTGGTCGGGCGGGATGCCTGGGGAGAGAGATTACATACTCCTCACACCGGGGCCACCCTCAATCTCACAAGGAAGACCCTTTCTTTATGGTGGCAGTTTGGGCCTCACACCCAGAATCACGGGTCACTAGTTCCAGGTTAATCACCTGCCCCACCTCAACCCACCTTCCTTGTCCTGGATCTTGGCCTTGACATTCTCGATGGTGTCACTGGGCTCAACCTCAAGGGTGATGGTCTTGCCCGTCAGGGTCTTCACAAAGATTTGCATCTTGGCGCCTGTGGGCACAAGAAGGGGCAGCTCAAGTCCCAGGCCAGCACCTGAGCCGCTCAGGACGTGTCTTCCCACGGTTCTGCAGCCCGAGCGAGGTCCAGATCCCTAGGACTGCATTTCCTGTAGGGTGCTGGGATGCTAGGGAAAGCCTCCACCTCGAGCCACGCCCCGAGGGAGAGGCACCCCCGCGCTCACTGGCAGGAAACCACGGTGTTGGTAAGGTCTCTCCCCTGGGGTGGGAACCGTGCAGCGTTTCCGTTGCCCTCCAGGTACAGGATGGAACACCCAGCACTCCGGTTTTTCTCCCTGACGCTCAGATGGTCTCTCATGCTACCGACCGGGTCCGACGTGGAGGTCGCATGGATCCCAGGCTGGCCTGGCAGTCCTGGTCTTACCGCCTCCACGAGGCCCGGCTCAAGGTGAGCCCAGGCTGGCCCCCTACTCCCCCCACCCCGCAGGGGAGGATGCCGGGCGTGGGCCAGACCCGCAGCGGATAAAAAGCCGCCGCCCCTCCGGCCGCAGAGCCGTCCCCGCCCAGGCCCTGCCTCGCCCCGCGCCCGAGAAGCCGCCAGACGCACCGCTCGACCTCCGCAGGCAACCCGCACGGCCGCCTCGCTGAACAGAAAGAGGACGGCGGAACCGGAAACCGTCGACTCGCCGCCCGCGGCGCCTGCGCACTGAGCGACCCGCGCGCTGACGTCACAATCGGCGCCACCGCCGCGCCGCCTGCGGGCAGGTGACGCGCAGACGCGGAGGGGCGCGCGTGGCCAGCCGCTTCCGGGTGGAGCGAGTCCGTCCCGGTCACGTGAGGGTCACGTGTGCTCGCCCTGCACTCAGGGAGCTGAGGCCGGAGGATAGTTGCGGGCCCGGAGACCCTGCCTCGAGGAGCTGGGTGAAACAACCAGGGCAGATGGCTCGAGAGGCCCACGCAGCGACTGGAGGCCATGGCGCCCATTCTGTTTGAAAATAAAATACTTAAAACTAATTTGGAGCCGAGTGTGGTGGAGCAGACTTTTTTTTTTTTTTTTGGTTTTTCGAGGTAGGGTCTCTCTAGCCCAGGCTGACCTGGAATTCACTATGTAGTCTCAGGGTGGCTTTGAACTCACGGCAATCCTCCTACCTCTGCCTCCCGGGTGCTGGGATTAAAGGCGTGTGCCACCGACCGGCTGGAGCAGACTTTTAACCCACCACTTGGAAGGCAGAGGGAGGAGGATCCCTGTGAGTTCAAGGCCACCCTGAGACTACATAGTGAATTCCGGGTCAGCCTGGGCTAGAGTGAGACCCTACCTCGAAAACCAAACACAAACATTTGTGCAGCAGGGCTACACCAGATGCTCTGGCCATGTTTTGTGTCTAGTTACTGGGTGGGAAGGGAACCGAATCCTTGGCTGGCAGGCTTTGAAAGGAGTGCCTTAAGCTGCCTTAAGCCTCTGCTTTACCTGCCAGCACTCAACAGATCTTTTCTTGAGGGAGGTTCTCACTGTAGCCCAGGCTGGCCTCAAACTCATGAGGATCCTTCTGCCTTAGCCTCCCAAGTGCTGGGATTAAAGGTATGCACCACCATTCTGAATTTAGTATATGTGCTGTTGAAGTGAGCAGTCAACAATTTTTTTTTTTTTTTTTTTGGCTTGCTGTGCTTAGGATGGAACCTAGGACCTCTGTCACCTAGCCACCCCAGCCCCACAGTGGTCATTTCTAAAGCACCAAAGACTTTGGCAGAGTATCTTACTGGGATTGGGACCCAACCTGGCTCCCTGAGAAGTTATTCCAAATGAGGGGACAGTGTTGCCAGCAGAAGGAACAGACGTGGAAGAACAAAGGTAGGTGGTGATAAGAACTTGGGTTTTATGGTCATTATCATGGGCACTTCTACCAGGAGTCGACGCATCTCTATAGTTCATGGGGCCTGGTGGCTGGCATCCCCCTCCAGCTGAGTCCTCTTCGTCCCCATCCAAAACTCTTCCATTTTCTGAGGCCCAAATATGGAAGCAAGCCATGGCTAAGTTTAGTATTCCCTTTTTAGTAACAGAGTCTTTTTATTGATAATTTCCCATCTGTAAACATCAGGTACAAAAATATTCCACTAAACTCTGTTGTCTGGGGTGGCCCAGCTTGTTCCACAGAGGTCCTAGGACCTGTGGATACCTGCTGCACCGTTGGGGTCCACGACTCTGTTTGAGAAACACAGGCCCTGCCAGGCTCAAGGCTAACAGGCTGGCCAGCCTCCACCTCAAACCTTTCTATCCCAGAAACCTCCTTGATGTACCAGCTGGAAAAAGTACTCCATGCTGCTTTCAGCAAAGGGATGGGAGAGCAGAATCAGTGGTGGGCGGATGGGGTGGACTGGCTCCGATGGCGCCTGTCACTACGAGGAGGCCTGGCCAAAGCATAGGAAACATCTGGTTTTGGTTTCTGGGAACCTTTTAAATAATGCTCACAGCTGACCTGAACCTGGCCCCACAGCTCAGCTAGAACAAATATATCCTGGCCTCGTGAGGGGCTCTGTAGGGGGGAAAAGGGCCAGAATCATAGACCCCCCCCCCCAGAGGCTCCGAGGCCTTCAGGAGGGAGCAAAGCTGAAGGTAGTGAGGTGTGTGACCTCTGGGGGTAGGGCCACTGGTGTCCTGAGCCTTTCTTGGGTGACGGAGAGAGCTACTCTACCCGCATCGCCTCATCTTCTGTCTGACTGTGACCATTGATGGTGGGAGAGCCAGGCCGTATGTGTGACAGGTCCTCGAAGCC
The DNA here is from genome assembly GCA_004024765.1 of Zapus hudsonius. NCBI lineage: Eukaryota > Metazoa > Chordata > Mammalia > Rodentia > Dipodidae > Zapus > Zapus hudsonius. The sequence continues at coordinate 32,213 of PVHP010006215.1, forward strand.
AGGGCTGAGGGACGGCGAGACTGTGTCAGGGCTGGTGTCACAAGAGCCCGTGCTCTGCTCCGAAGTGGCAATGGTGGTGGTGATGCTGGGGGGGATGGGGTCTTCATCCTCATCCTCTAAGAAGGATGCCTCTGGGATATCTGGGAAAGAGGCTCAGGAAGTTAGTCAAGTCATCTTGCAGGGATCAGGGACTCACTGTGCATGCAACCCCTGAAAGGTCCCCCACCCCACAGGGCAAGGCCTCACAGTGGCAACCTACACAGACCTGAATAATAATATGTGGGGAAAACCCACCCAAAATGATGACACCAAAAGAGAAGGACCAGTTGGAAAGGGGTTCAGTGAGGGGGACAGAGGAAGGGGAACAAAGAGTGTAAGATCAGAGTACACTGTGAATATGTGGAGGTTGTCAATAAAAACCCCTAAGTTCCACCTCTAAATGGCAGCCCTGGGTTGGAGACAGTATGGCCCATTCCCCAGATGGAGTAATCTAAGGCTTAGCACTGGAGAACTATTTATTTATTTATTTATTTAGGTTTTTCGAGGTAGGGTCTCCCTCTAGCCCAGGCTGACCTGGAATTCACTATGTAGTCTCAGGGTGGCCTTGAACTCATGGTGATCCTCCTACCTCTGTCTCCTGAGTGCTGGGATTAAAGGTGTGTGCCACCACGCCCGGCTTGGAGAACTTTTTAGACAGTGAGAACATAAGAGGCACATAGCCATGATCTAGATTCTGGCCTCCCTCCTTGAGGGGTTTCCCTGGGGAAATAGGGGTTGGCAGGCCCTAGCAGTCTGGCTCCAAGGGCTATGCCATTAAAGACTGATGAGAACTGTCACCATTCATTCCCTTTGGTGACCTCCCCAGGGAAGGGACTGCCGCTCCCCGTCCTTGACCCTACTGGGGTCTATCCACACTACCCACAAAGCCTGGGCTGGGGTCAGAAGCCAAAGTGCTCTTAAGAAGCGAGCCCTGGGAGGGGAGTATCAGCACTGTTGGACACATGAGTGATTGGGGACACTTACGGCTGAAGGCCTCCGGGTGTTGCCTGGCCAGTTTCCCTTTTAGAGTCCTATGGGAAAGGGGACAGAGTATGAGATGCTAGGCAGAGCCTCTGTTTGCCACCATGAGTGACACCCCATCTCTCTGCCTCTGCTTCTATGTCTATGTGTCTCCCTAGGGGTGTCTTTGTCTATGTGTCTGTCTCTCATTCTCTGGGGAGGGCACCAATACCAGGGCTCACAGACATGGCTGGGTTTGCCCAGAGCTGTCCTACTGACATATTTTACCCTTCACCCATCTCCTGCTCTATACAGGTGGAGGACACTTCCCCAACCCCTCACTGCTGCATCTTTCAGAGATTAGTCCCAGGCTAGTCCTTATATCTGGGCCACACCAGCACCTGGGGGCAGGAGGGTACCCACAGCCCCGCCGCAGGATGATTCACAAATGTTTTGCTTTTTGTTTTTTCAGACAAGATCTGTGTAGTCCAGACTGGTCTGGAACTAGAGATCCCCTGCATTGGCCTCCTGAGTGCTGGGAGTATAGGCCTGTACCACACCTGCCATTATTTGAATTGGCTGGTTTTTGTTTTATCTTAGATAAACACACCCTACGTATTTACAGAGGACTGAATGGGATGTTCAGGACATGAGTGCTAATGTGACTATAGCCATCAGAACCATCCCAGCAGGGTCCCAGCCCTTAACTTAATGGACCTCATTTCTCTCCTGGGTATCAGCACTTGGGGTTCTAGCTTCCCCCCTGAAACACCCACACACCTGGCCTGGAGTTACACCACAGAACACATAGGCTCTGAGGAGCCAGCAATGGCACAAGCTATCATCCGAGCACATAGGAGGTAGAAGCAGAGGATGGGGCCTTCAGGGTCATCCGTGACTACCTGAAGGAGTAAGAGGCCAGCCTGGGCTACTTGATACCCAGTGTTAATAGTATTAAAGAAACTCCAAGTGCCTCATCCGTATCTCACAATGGTCACACAGAGCATGCTCACTAAAGCATGGTGCTGAGGCTGGGGAGATGGCTCAGTGATTAAGGGCACTTGCTTCAAAGCTTGCTGACCCAGCCTCAATTTCCCAGCACCCACATAAATCAGGATGGGCGCTCATTTGCAGCAGCAAGAGACCCTGGTGCAGTGCAAATAATTTTTTAAAAAGCATGTTGTCCTCCTTCATTGGCATGAGCTTCCAGGCCAGCAAGCCCAGTGGTCTGGACCTTGGGACAAAGAAAAGGCATTCAGCAATGGGAAGCTACTGTAACAAGTCCTTTCTGGGCCACCAGCTGCTGCAGTCACCCCTGCAGTGAAGGCTGATGGTGCTCAGTGTGCCCAGGGACATCAGCCCACAGCAAGTACCCAGCCTGGGAAGGTCCCACCAACCCAGAAATCTTATCTGCTCTTTATTATTATTACTTATATTTTTAGTTATTTATTTACAAGCAGAAAGAGAGAATGGGCATACCAGGGCTTCCAGCCACTGCAAACAAACTCCAGATGCATGCATTTCTTTTTTTTTTTTTTAGATGTATGCATTTCTGTACATCTGGCTTTATGTGGGTACTGAGGAATCAAACCCAGGTCATTAGGCTTTATAGGCAAGTGCCTTAACCACTGAACCACCTCTCCAGCCCCCTCGTTTTTATTACCATTATTTTTAATATTTTATTTATTTGCAGAGAGAGACAGACAGGCAGACTGGGCATACCAGGGCATCTAGCCACTGCAAATGAACTCCAGATGTATGTACCACTTTGTGCATCTGGCTTTACATGGGCACTGGGGAATCAAACCCGGATTGTTAGGGTAAGCAGGCAAGTACTTAACTGCTGAGCCATCTGTCCAGCCCTATTTTTGTTTTTTTATTTACAAGCAGAAGTGAGGGGGAGAGAGGGTATTGCCAGGGCCTCCAACTGCTAGAAACAAACTCCAGGTACGTGCTCCACTCTGTGCTTTTCGTGGGTACTGGGGAACTGAACCTGGGCCGCTTAGGCTTTGCAGGCAAGTGCCCTAACTGAGCCATCTCTCCAGGCCCCTCATCAGCTCCTGTGTCTGTTCTGGTGCTGGGATGAACCCAGTGCCCCAGGTGCTCTGCTACTGCCCTCTACCCCCAACTGGGTGGGGAAAGGGCCCAGGGCTGGGTGCTGTTTCCTGCCCACGACCTGTCACAGTGCCCCACTATGCCGCATTTCTGAAAAGCAACTAACATGGAAACTTAAAAGCTTGATTATTATCCCTGACTCAGATCTTTTGAATATACTTCATTGTACAATGAAGCCTTGTAAAACCAGCCAGAAGAATCACATGCAGCCTTATATGACAGAAACAGGCACGCCAACCAGGAGCTGGGCATGGTGGTGCATGACTTTAATCCCAGTACTTGGGAGGCAGAGGTAGGAGTATCACAGTGAGTTTGAGGTCACACTAAGACTACATAGTGAATTTCAAGTCAGGTTGGGCTAGAGGGGAACCCTACCTCAAACTTCAGGAAAAAAAAAAAAATCAGGGCTGGGAGACATGTCAGGTAGTGACTAGATGCTCTTGTGGCCCAGATGGGAAGGGCTTGGAGGGGTGTGGCCCACCTGATCCTTCTGAAGATGCTGTCCAGGTCTCGCTTCATGTCCAGCAGTGTGCGTGTGTGGTGCAGGAAGCGCTCGCTCATCTGCTGCAGCCGGGCACTGGACAGGTTGTTGAAGTTCAGCAGCATTTCGTTGGTCTTCTCAAAGCGATCCAGCCTGGGGACAGGGCGAGGGTGTGAGCCCCTACATCCAGCCTTCAGGGCCCCCTGCCAACTGACTCTGCTAAGTCCGTATGATATTTGCAACCTTGGCTTGCAGAGTTTTATCTGCTATCCCAGATTCCAAACAAACTTCTATTTACCCTTCAAAGCCCTACTGGTGCATCTTTCTGGGATGGTCTGTGGATTTTATAAGGGGTCTTTGAGACAGTACCTCACTACGTACTATATTTCCTGCCTGTCTGCAAAGTGCGAAGACCAGTCTGCTCAGGACCTTGCAGTGGTGCTCTTGCTTTGCCCTTCAGAATGCTGGGATGACAGCAGGTGCCTCACATCTGAGCTGATGGTTTGAATCTTATGTGTATCCCAAAGGACAATATACTAAAAACTTGACCCTCATCCTGTGACACTATATGGAGGTAGTGGAACTTTGGAAGTAGGGCCTAGTGGGAGGGAGTTAGGTTATTGGGGACATGCCCCTGAAGGGGAGAGAGGGACCCTGGCACTTTCCCCTCTCTTGAACAACCAATAGCCAGGTAAGATGGAATGAGGTGTCCCCCACAAACCAGTACCCACATAAAGCCAGATGCACAAAAGGGGCACATGCGTCTGGAGTTCATTTGCAGTGGCTGGAGTCCCTGGCACACCAATTTTCTTTATCTTTTCCTGCTCACAAATAAATAAAAAAATGTTTTTTTTTTTTTTTTTTTTTTTGGTTTTTTGAGGTAGGGTCTCACTTTAGCCTAGGTTGACCTGGAATTCACTATGCAGTTTCAGGGTGGCCTCAAACTCATGGCAATCCTACCTCTGCCTCCCGAGTGCTGGGAATAAAGGCGTGCGCCACAACGCCCAGCTAATAAATAAAATTTTGAAAAATGTCTACAAGTGTCCTGCAGCAGCATTCACACATTTATTTATTAAAAAGAAAAGAAAAAAGTCAAAGCTGAACTTTCCACTAGAATGCTGGGTGAGCTTTCACCACTAAGCCATGCACAGCCCAGTACTCCTTCCTTGGCTACAGGAGCAGCTGAAATCAGGGTGAGGCTTCAGAGGTGACAGTGTGAATCCCAGCAAGGGGGCAGACATCCCCCATGAGGCTCCTCAATGAAGTGCCCAGGCACACTGCACACCCAGCTCTGCTCCAAGGCCCTAGCCCCCCCTAGTAACCTGGACGGCAGCACTGGCTCCCTCCAAATCTCCCCAGCACTGCAGCCCATGCACATCTGCAGGACCGTTTCTGCAATCCATGTTCCATGCCAGGGTCTGGCTTCCAGGCCAGAAAGGAATTTGCTCAGGGCTGGGTGCCCAGCTCACTCATTTCGTTTTTTTTTTTTTCTCCCCACTCCTTTCGTTTTATTACCACCATGGGCCTGGGCCTGGGCCTGGGCTGAGCCGGCCAGTGCATTCCTTCCCACACAAGCAGCCCACAGCTCACATGTTCTTCTGGGCCAAGATGATGGCGTTGACATCATCAGTATTGACCATGCTCAGGAAGCGGCTACAGAAGACCCTCGAGGCCGAGTCCGGGGGGTCCATGTCTTCCTCCTCCTCCTGCCTGGCCTGAAACAAAGCAGAACACACTTGTGGTCCACACCAGGGTGGGTGGGAACCTCACAGGCTGGGGTCTGACCTGGCCACGGCACCCCACAAAACAATGAGCTTGGGTCTGGCAAGCTGGGAACTTGTGGGGAGTTGGAGGGCTAAAAGGCATCTTGTAGATCTGGATGCATATAGGGTACAATGGCATTTGGATCCTGTCCCCCATAACACACACAAAGCCAGGTGTGGTGGCATACACCTGTCATCCCAGCACTGGGGGGGGACTAAGGCTACAGAGTGAGACCATCACTGTAGCAGCCTCCAGGGCTCTTCCTGGTCACATGCCTGGGGTGCCAGCACCTTCCAGCATCCTCCCTCATTCATGCATCCTCTCAGTAGGGGTCTATATGTGGTTGCCTCAGGAAGGCACCCCACCTCCAACCTCTACTTGGTTTCTGTTGTTCTCATTCAGCCAAGGCTGATGTTAATTCCGCCTACACCTCCCAAGGGCTGAGAGGATGGGCATGTGCCAGCACTCCTGGTTTTGGTGGAGTTGGGGTGGAATCCAGAGCCTGGTGCACGCTTGGTGAGCATGTCATTTATTGGCCTAGAGTGAGAACCTGCTTAAAAAGAAAGAAAAAGAAAAGAAAGAAATGAAAATAACAAAACTAGGATTTGAAGCTAGATTGTTTTTTCAAGTCAGGGTCTCACTGTAGCCCAGGCTGACCTCGAACTCACGGCAATCCTATTACTTCTGCCTCCCCGTGTAGAGATTAAAGGCATGTGCCACTATGCTCTGTACTAGCTAGACTTTTATTAGTAAATCCAAGGCACTAAATTTAGGCACTCACAGATTGGGGAGCAGGAGATACTTCCCAGATGGCCTAAGTTTCCTCGCTTCCTTGGTGGGCAGCTAGCCATCCTTATCCCTTTGAGAGGGGCTTCCCAGACCACATGGGGGCAGGGAGCCACAGCACCAATCTCTCGGGGGGTTTCAGGAAAACCCAAATCCTGATATGACCTGCCTCATAAAAGCCAACTTTCCATTGGTTAAAATTCCACATACAAGGCAGGCGTGGTGGCGCACGCCTTTAACCCCAGCACTTGGGAGGCAGAAGTAGGAGCATCACTGTGAGTTCAAGGCCACCCTGAGACTACATAGTGAATTCCAAGTCAGCCTGTGCTAGAGCGAGGCCTACCTCAAAAACACAGTAAGAATATATTTGCAAAAGGAAAGAGAAAATATTGCAAACTCCAGATACATGCGCCACTTTGTGCATCTGGCTTTATGTGGGTGCTGAGGAATCAAACTTGGGTCATTAGGCTTTGCATGCAAATAAGTGCCTTAACAACTGAGCCATCTCTCCAGTCCCATAAAAATATTAAAAAAATAATCCTCCTGCTTCAGCCTCCCAAGTGCTGAGACTATAAATGTGCACCACTTCACCTGCTTTGAAATATTTTTAAGGGCCTGGGAAATTGATCAGTGGGTAGTATTTGTCAAGTAAGCATGAGCTCCGGAGTTCAGATCCCCAAAATCCACATAAAGACCAAAGGCAGTGTGTGTCATGTTAGCACCAAGGGGGCAGAGACAGAACCCCTGGGGGTGGGCTACTCAGCTAGTCCAGCCAATCAGTGAGCTCCAGATTCATTCAGTGGGAGACCCTACTTCAAAAATAGAGCTAGCGTACACCAGTACTCCCAGAGGCAGAACTCACCATGAGTTCGAGGCCAGCCTGGGACTACATAGTGAGTTCCAGGTCAGTCTGGGCTAGAGACCCTACCTTAAAAAACCAAATAAAATAAAAAAGGTGAAGAATGACTGAGGAGAACACCTGACACGCAGGAGCACCCATGTACATACTCATTTGCGCACACGCACATACACACATATTTCTAGTCCTTTAATCTTTTTGTAATGCTGAGACAAACACAGGCATGTCATACACGCTCAGCAAGTGTTCACTACCTATCAGCCCTGCTCTCCCATAAATTATATATTTTTTTATATTTTATTTACTCATCTTTCAAGCAGAGATTGAGAGAGAGAGAGAGAGAGAGAGAGAGAGAGAGAGAGAGAATGCACCAGAGCCACCACTTTGTGGGTCTGGCATATGTGGGTCCTGGGGAATTGAACCCGGGGCCTTAGGCACTGGAGGCAAGTGCCTTAACCACTGAGCCATCTCTCCAGCCCCTCTCCCATAAATTATAAATGCAGACTGTTTTGTGCTCTGACCCAGGCTAGGCTTGTAGTCCCTTTGTCTCCTAAAAACAAGCTCCAGGCAGGTGACAACATTCACCATATATAGAGCTACATTGACATGCCAAGGAGGGTCACCCATAGCTGCCACAGTTCCAAGATCATGTGAACATGTACAAAGAATAGACTTGATGGAGCTGGAGAGAGGGCTCAGTGGTTAAAGTCACTTGCTTACAAAGCCTGAAGGCACGGATTCAATTTCCCAGCACCCACCTAAAGCCAGATGAACAATGTAGTCCATGATCTGGAGTTCACTTGCAAGGACAGGAAGCCCTAGCACACACATTCTCTCTCCTGTTTCTCTCTGCTTTCAAATAAAAATACATTTCTTTTTAAAGTTGATCTTAGGGTTGGGGAGATGGCTCAGTAGCTGAATGCACTTGCTTACAAAGCCTGCCATCTAGGGTTCAATTCCCCAGCACCCATATAAAACCAGATGCACAAAGTGGTGCATGTGCATGCAGCTGGAGTTCCTTTGTAGTGGCAAGAGACCCTGGGGTACTGTTCTCTCTGTTTGAAAATAAATTAAAGAAAATAAAATAAAAGGTTGGGGTCAAAGGCCAGGTGTAGTCTGAGCATGGTGGTGAGCGCCTTTAATCCCAGCACATGGGAGGCAGAGACAGGCGAATAGGAGAAGTGAGTTCAAGGCCACCCTGAGAATACATAGTGAAGTCCAGGTCAGCCTGGGCTAGAGACCTTACTTCAAAAAACATCCACCACTGGGCTGGAGAGATGGCTTACCAGTTAAGGCACTTGCCTCCAGTGCCTAAGGTCCCAAGTTCAATTCCCCAGTACCTAACCTACCACCACCAGGTGGTGGCCCTAGTTCGTTCGTGTTTTCTCTCTCTCTTTCTCTCTCTCTCTCTCTCTGTATCTCTCTGCTTAATAAAGAAAAAATAATGGGCTAAAGAAAAAATAATGGGCTGGAGAGATGGCTTAGTGCTTAAGGCGTTTGCAAAGCAGAAGGACCCGAGTTCAAATCCCCAGTACCCATGTCAAGCCAGATACAAAGGTAGCACAAATAAATGAATAAAAAAAGAAAAAATTGAAAAAAAAATCCACCACTGTCACCACCACCACCAACAAAAAGCCAGATGTAGTAAGCCAGATGTAAACCCATCATCCCAGCACGCAGGGCAGGAATATTAGGAGTTTGAGTTCCAGGAAGACTGTCTAAAGAGTGACTGCTTAACACGCCCAAAGACCTGGGTTCCATCCCCAGCACTTGATCATCTTTAGCAATGTCATCCCAGAACTCTGGAGGTGGGGTCAGGAAGTTAGAAGTTCAAGGTTATCCTCAGCTACACTATGAGTTTGAGGTTAGTCTGAGCTTGGGCCACGCAGGCAGTTAGTGCCAGCCTAGCCTGAAAAAACAGGGGAGGAAAAAAGTCAAAAATAAAAAAACAGCAAAACATGCCAAGCGTGATGACTCAAGCTTATCATTCCAGCGCTCGAGCAGCTGAGGCAGGAGGATTGCAGGAACTTCCATTCAACTTACAAAGACCACGGAGAGGCACGGGGCCCCAAGTTGACCAAAGTCGGAAAGAGGCCGCGGCCAGACGCCGGAAAAAACAAAACTACAAACTCTCAAAACCCGGAAGTGGTGGAACTTCAACACGCACTCACGTCCCGCCCCTCCGAGGCAGGGAAACTGAGGCACGAGCTGGGCAGCGCACGGCCCGCTCCGAGCTCGGCTAAGTCCCGTCCCGGACTCGGCCCGCGGCCCCGCTGGGGAAACTGAGGCTCCGGTGCAGCCGGGGAAACGGAGGCCCGGAAGTGGACGGCGGCGCGCCCCACCCCACGCCCCGGCCCGTCCCCAGCCATCCCGCCGCCCCACCCCGGGCTCGGCCCCGCGTCTCCGGGGACGGCACCTGCACATCTGGCAGCCTGGCTCGCGCTTCCGGGATGGCGCCCGCGCCGTCTCTATACGTCATCACGCACGCCGAGGGCCGACGGAAGAGCTCGTCGGTGTGGGGGGCGGAGCTGATATGCAGATGAGGTCGCCTGGGCATCAGACGGGGTGGCCAATAAAAGAACTGCCTGTGCGCCTGCGCAGTTGTTGAAAATCTGTGCTCGTAGCAATCTCAGGAAGTAGGAAGGCGGAAAGACCCTGCCCATTACACTTTAAACCAAGGCAGGAGATGCGGGCACCCAGGCTGGCTTTGGGTACTCATCAAATAGGGTCTCATGCATGGTGCACACCTTTAATCCCAGCCCTGGGGAGGCAGAAGTAGGAGGATCACCATGAGTTCGAGGCCAGCCTGAGACTACAGAGTGAATTCCAGGTCAGCCTGGGCTGGAGCGAGACCCTGCCTTCAAATAAAACATCAAAAAACTAAAGTCGGAAGCAAAGGAGATGTCGAGAAGAACAGCAGCACACACCACGATGTTTCAACGCTGCTTTTGGTTTTCTGTTTAAGACAGGTGCTGCATGGGTCAGCTTCCAGCTCTTGGAAATTCTGCCTCAGCCTCCTAATGGCTGGGATTGCAGGTGTGAACCACCACTCCTGCGCAGCCAATATTGTGGATTTCACAAAGCAGAGCGTTTGATGCATCAAGGAGGCTTCAATATCTATAAAGCTTTTTCCTCTCTGCTCAATGAGTACCAGCCATTATTATTATTGGTGGTGGTGGCTTATTTTTATAGTACTGGGGGTGACATCTTGGGGCCTCACATACTACAAAAGTGCTCTACTGGTGAGTCACACTCCTATTTCAAGTTTATCTTATTTATTATTGATGTACTTGATATTTACTTGGTGTTTAATGCAGGTGCCTAGCCGCTATAACTTGAGTGGCACATGTATGGGCAAGGACCCCACTAAAGATAAAAAAAATCCACTGAGGTTCAAGGGCTCAGGGTGTAGTTGAGTGGCAAGCACTTGCCTAACATGGACCAAGACCCTGAGTCCATCCCAAGCACTAGGAAAAAAAAATCAAAAACCACTGAAGCTCAGTGTTGGATGGGAAATAAATAGTCCAAGTCCCTCAGAACCTGGACTGGTCCACTATTTCCTCAGGGCCACCTCTGGGGCCCTTCTTACATAGCCCAGCTGCCCTAGCAATCTGCCTTATGCCCTGTCCTTTGTCCACCCCTTCACCCTCTTAAAATATATTATTTATTTCCAAGGAGAAAAGAGGAGAGAGGAAGAGAGAGCACACTGGGGCTTTCAGGCACTCTAGATGTTTATACCCCTTTGTAATCTGGCTTTTACATGGGTCCTGGGGAATTGAACCCAGGTCGGTAGGCTTGCAGGCAAGCACCTTAACCGCTGACCCATTTCTCCAGCTTATATTTTTATTATTTGCAAGTAGAGACAGACAGACAGTGGGCACACCAGGGCCTCCACCCACTGCAAATGAACTCAGATGCAGGTGCCACTTTGGGCAGCTGGCTTTACATGGGTACCGGGGAATCAAACCCAGGTAGTTAGGTTTTGCAGGCAAGTGCCTTAACCACTGAGCTATCTCCTCTTTTATGCCTAGGTCTCAGGGACTAGAGCCTTTCAGGACTTGCGGGTGAGAAGTGTCCTATAGTCTAGGGGGTAAGCAGAGGTAGCTCAAATGACACAGAAAACCCGGTGTGTGGAGATCATCTCTGGCCTGGCAGTGGGGAAGCTGCGGAGGGCTTCCTGCAGTCTGTAGCCTGGGAGCTCAGATGACAGGAGTTACTCCCAAAAGCCAGTCACCTCCTCCAGTGACAGCTGTGGGCCAAATCAGAGTTCTCAGAGGTGTCAGGCAGGCTTGGTCACAAAATGGGCAAAAATCCCATCTGAACGGTGGCATGTGCAAGCAAGGGGCAAAGCTAAGGAGTTACAAGATTATTCTGGAAGGAGATCACTGCTGGCAAAGAAATAAGACAGAGCTGGGGAGGCTCCATGAAACACCTAAATGAAGATGCCGCCCTCTCTGGGGAACTTGGTCCCTCTGGTAGTGGGCACATGACAGAGGGACTGTCCACACTGGCCTCCCATGCCTTCACAGTTGCCTATAGGCTGTAACTTATCACCTCCAGCATGTAGCAGGCGACCTTCTAGAATTAGAACAGGCAGGGTGGAAGGTGGGTGGACCCAGTTCCACGTGTCCTTTGACATGTCACTGCACCTCAACGTTTTGTTTTTTCCTTTTTTTTTCCGGGGGGGGGGTCCCCATCCCTACCCCAAGTAAGGTCTCACTCTAGCCTAGGCTGATCTGGAATTCACTCAGTAGTCCTAGGTTGACCTAGAACTTACCTTGATCCTCCTATAAGTGCTGGGATTAAAGGCATGTGCCACCACATCCAGCTCATTTTTTCCTTTTCCTTTTTCTTTTTTTTCCCTTTTTCTTTTTAAAGGAATGTTTTTACAATATTTAATTTATTAGAGAGAGAGGGAGGGAGAGAGAGAGAGGAGAGAGAGAGAGAGAGAGAGAGAGAGAGAGAGAGAGAGAGAGAGAGAGAGAGAGATTGATTGGGCTGACCTGGAATTCACTATGTAGTCTCAGGGTGGACTGGAACTCATGGTGATTCTCCTACCTCTGCCCCCCGAGTGCTGGGGTTAAAGGTGTGCGCCATGTATGAGATCCTATTTGATAAAGAGCACCCATAAGAGAGAGGGTGGACAGGGCCTCTAGCCACTGGAATCACCAGACACATGTGCCTTGCACCTTGTGCATCTGGCATTAAGGGAGTACTGGGGCTTTTTCAGGCAAGTGCCTGAACTGCTGAGTCATATCTCCAGTCCCCCCTTTTTTTAATGTTTATTTATTTGCAAACAGAGAGATAAAAGACAGACAGAGAGAATGGAAGTACCAGGGCCTCTAGCCGCTGCAGCTGAACTCCAGATGCCTTATGTGGGTACTGGGGAATTGAACCCATGTTGTTAGACTTTGCAGGCAAGCGCCTTAACCACTGAGCCATCTCTCCAGCCTCTGTTTTTTTCTTTCTTTCTTTCTTTTTTTTGAGACAGCGTGTAGCTGTAGCTAAGGATGAATTTGAACTCTTTATCCTCCTGCCTCAACCTCCCAAGTGCTGGGATGACAGGCGTGTCTTCGTGGCTACTACTGTACCTATGGCTTCAGGGTGGCTTATCCAGCAGTCCCAAAGCTGCCAGACCTGGTTATGGAGACAGGATGTAGCCAGCTGTGGTGGCTCACGCCTCAGGAAGATTGCTGAGTCTGAAGCCAGCCTAGGCTCTATACAATAAATTCCAGGCCAGCCTGGGCTACAATTTTTTTTTCGAGGTAGGGTCAAACTCTAGCCCAGGTTGACCTGGAATTCACTATGTAGTCTCAGGGTGGCCTTGAACTCACGGCAATACTCCTATTTCTGCCTCCCAAGTGCTGGAACTAAAGGTGTGCGCCACCACGCCCGGCTTGGGCTACAAAATTTTTAACACTGACCCAAAACACAAACATCACTACGTGTTGCCGTCCCCCAAAGAGCCCTCCCCACACAAGAATGGGTGTGCTTCTCGCATATCCCACCTTCGCACTCAAGCCGAATGAAGCTGAGAGTCAAGCCCAGAGTCTCCCTAGACCGCTCCGCGAACCCCAGCCTCGGAAGTCCAACGCGGGGAACGCCCCGCCCCCCATAGCTCCGGGAGGTTGCGGCTCCTTTAAGAACGCCCGGAGGAGCCAAGCAGGAAGGAGGCGGTGCCTAGAGGCTAAACGGACGTGTGCACCAGCCAATACACGCTGCGATAGCGGCGACGAAGGCCAATCGGCGCTCCGGGGGCGGGGCCTCTCGGCCGAACCTGGTTCCCGAGGCGCGGCGGCCGCAGCTGGGGGCGGGGAGGGGGCGCAGGACCCCAGGCGGGGGTCCCCGAGCCGGAGGCACGTATCCGGGATGTCACGGGGTGTCATAGGGCCACGGACGGGACCGACCTAGGGGCTGAGAGCACCCGAGGGTGCGGGCCCGGGTGCCCCTGGGTGGTGGCGTCGGACGCGCGCGGGGCGTTGGGGACCCGGGGGTCGGGTCACCCACGGGCCGGAGGTCGAGGGTGGGGAGGGCGTCAGAGGTCGCGGAGCAGAGGCTCTGGGGACACCGCGGTGTTTACGGGGTGGCTGGGGGTGGCTGGGGGCGCATTGGGGTGCGGGGCGCGCGGGGCATTGTGGGGGCTCGGGGCGGGAGGGTCTCAGATCGGGCCCGGATCCCGGAAGCAGCGGGGCAGGTGAGGCCTGGCCAGAGGGGATGCTGTGTTTTGGGGTGACAGGCTTGGGGCCTGGGGAAGAAGGGTCTGGTATGGGTTTAGGGTGCTGAAGTGAGGGTTGGGGTCTTCTCCCCCAAGAGTTGGAGCAAGGAAGAAGCTTTGGAGGGTGCCTGCCACTCTGAGCATCAAGCTTGTCTCTTCAAACTGGAAGCATACTTAGTGAGCTAGAGAGGATTGGGGCCAGGGTTTGTGATTTTTGAGGGACCCCTGTATTGTCATGGTGGAGAGCATAAAGGACGTTGGGTCTCCAATGGGTTGACGCTGGTCTTATGATGATGGAGCCTTTAGGAAACTGGGTAGCCAGAGGTAAATTTGCTAAACGTTCAAGTTCCCAAGTAACCCAGAGCGTCTAAGCATGGCTTTCCCCAGGCCTCGGGGCTGTGTCCACCCACCTTATGACACTAGCTACCCATTTTTGGCATTTGACCCAATGATGACCCAGAGTCTAAAACTCTAAGTTTCAATCATGCCCCTGCTGTTGGTTTACGTTGTGACCTTGGCCAAGTGGCTGTGTTTCTGGGCTTCAGTTACCTTGTTTGCAGAAGGTGAAGGGGTTCCCTACTGGAACACTGGGGTGTTGATAAATGTTAAATAATAATTAGTTGTAGTAATACTAACCAGCCCAAGCCTGATGCTCAGAGCTGTACTCTGATTTCTTTTTCAATAAGCCAGACTGTTTGGATACCCACTGTATAGATGAAGAAACTGAGGCCCCGTTCCTGAGTGACACAGCAAGCCATCCCTAGTGCAGGGAATTGGACCAGAAGAACATTTCAGGGACTAAGTGTGGTCATCTCTGTCATCCATCACTATCCCCCAGGACCAGTTCCCGTCCCCCCCCAGCAGCATGGCATCTTGGGTGGAGCCCTCTGAGCCTACTGCCCTGCCACCTGCTGGGGTGCCACCATTGGAGGACTTCGAAGTGCTCGATGGCGTGGAAGATGCAGAGGGGGAGGAGGAGGAAGAAGAGGAGGAAGAAGATGACCTGAGTGAGCTGCCACCCCTTGAGGACATGGGACAGTCCTCAGTGGAGAGTGCTGAGCAGCCGGGAGCCCTTGCCAGAGAGTTCCTGGCGGCCACTGAGCCTGAACCAGCCCCTGCCCCTGCCCCAGAAGAGTGGCTGGACATCTTGGGTAAGCAGCCAGGGGAGCTCAGGGTCAGCAGTGACCTTGGCTCAGGCCTCTTTGTCTCCTGAACTTTATTTCTCTGTGGGTTAGAAGTATTATGGTACCAGTAGAGGCTTCTTTTTATTCTTTTCTTTTTGGTTTTCTGAGGTAGGGTCTCACTCTAGTCCGGGCTGACCTGGAATTCACTGTGTAGTGTTAGGGTGGCCTCGAACTCTAGGTGGTCCTCTATCTCTGCTTTTGTAGGGCGAGTGCTGGCATTAAAGATGTGCCACCACACTTGGCTCTTTTTTTTTTTTTTTCTTTCCTTTTCCTCTTTGCAAGCTGGGCGTGGTGGTGCATGCCTTTAATCCCAGCACTGGGGAGGCAGAGGTGGGAGGATCGCTGTGAGTTCGAGGCCAGCCTGAGACTACATAGTGAATTCCAGGTCATCCTGGACTAGAGCTATACTCTACCTTGAAAAAACAAAAACAAAAAAAGCCCAAGTTGGCCTTGAACTTTCTCTATAGCTCAGGCTGGCCTTGAACTCGCAATCTTGTCTTGGACCTCTGAGTGCTGGAACCACAGGCATACACCACCGTGCCAGGCTTTGGCAATTGCTTGGGACAGTGATTTTGAATTCCATTCACTGTCTGTCTCATGCATTCTAGCTATGTGACAGATTGCTTTTTTCCCAGTGCTGGGAACAGCAGCTCAGAGAGGCTGACTCACCTGCCTAGACACACACAGCCTGCTTGCATGTGGGGTGACAGCAGCTTCCAACCAACCTCCCCTGCGTCTTTTCTCAGCATGTGCCTTGACATGTGATAGGTTCCCCAAAACTATATGCTGAGGTCCAATAGAGCCAGGCCTGGCTCACAGAGTATACCACCCATCTTAAGGTGCTTTCCATTTGTAAAGTGCCTTTAGTGATTACTACATTTGGGGAAGGATTTTGTTGGTTTTTGTTTGTTTGTATGTGGTGCTAGCTGGAGCCCAAGGCCTAGTGAATGCCAAGTAGATGCTAAGCCACATCCCAGCCCCTCACTGGGGAGTCTAGGCAGGGGCTCTGTTTGGAGCCTCACTCCCTCTCCTTGTTTAATTAATTAATTAATTATTATTATTTTTTGAGGTACGGTCTCATTCTAGCCCAGGCTGACCTGGAACTCTCTGTAGTCTCAAGGTGGCCTCAAACTCCCAGCGATCCTCCAGCCCTGCTCCTTGTTATTTTATTTATTTTTGGGTTTTGAGGTAGGGTCTCGCTCTAGCCCATGCTAACCTGGAATGTGAATTGTAGTTTCAGGGTGGCCTTGGACTCCTGGGGATCCTCCTACCTCTGCCTCTTAAGTGCTGGCTGGGACTAATGGCAAGGGCCACTACGCCCAGCTCATTATTATTATTATTATTTTTAAAAAATATTTATTTTTTTATTAAGCAGAGAGATGAGAGAGGGAGAGAGAGAGAGAGAGCGCACCAGGGCCACCACCTTGTGGGTCTGGCATATATGGGACCTGGGGAATTGAACCCGGGGCCTTAGGCACTGGAGGCAAGTGCCTTAACCTCTGAGCCAACTCTCCAGCCCAGCTCCTTATTATTTTAAATGCACAGATAAGTCCTGCAAAGAAGCTGAACTCCCACACTTCCCTTCCTGGTGCCCAATCACAGTGTAGTTCTGGAAATGAGAAGTGTTAGTATACCTGGGAAAGTTCTAGTGTCCAGAGCTACGTGATAAATCACCAGTACAGTCAGTACTGAGGCAGTAAGGACAAGCTCAGTGAGGTTATGGCAGTGGGGTAGGCGATGCTGACATGGATACACACAGATGTCACCACAAATAACACCACTGCTAATAATACTGTCACTTCTAGGGACCTGGGGAGATGGCTCAGTGGATAAGAGGAGCATCTGTGTTTGATCAGGCTGTAGTGTGCATCTGTAGTCCCTGCACCGGAAGCCAGATGGGAGGTGGAGACAGGAGAGTTTTCTGGAAGTTGATGGGGACCAGTAAAACACAGTCAAACCCGAGTCCACACTGAGAACTGGCCTCAGATAAGAGGACATGGGAAGACTGACCCCGATGTTGTCCTCTGACTCCACTGTCATGGGCTATGGCACGCACCCGCACCCGTACTCACACAAATAATTAAAACAACAAAGTGGGGCATGGTGGCGCACTTCTTTAATCCCAGCACTGGGAAGGCAGAGGAGGAGGATCACCTTGAGTTCAAGGCCACCCTGAGACTATATAGTGAGTTCCAGGTCAGCCTGGGCTTGAGCCAGGTCCTACCTTGAAAAACAAAAACAAACCAAACAAACAAGAAAAGTCCAGGCATTCCTTAGCACCAGGCCTGGGTGTTGTCATACTGTATCTCCCCCAGCCCAGCAATCCATCTCCTGTCCTATCCTCCTGTCCTGCAGCTTGAGAACTGGAGGCTCAGAGAGGGCACTTGGCCAAGGTCACACAGTAAAGTTAGGGAAGTTGTTTTTGTTTTGACTGGTAATGAGACAGCTGCTTGTTCTTTTTTGTTTGTTTTGTTTTTCGAGGTAGGGTCTCACTCTAGCCCAGACTGACCTGGAATTCACACTGTAGTCTCAGGGTGGCCTTGAACTCATGGTGATCATCATACCTTTGCCTCCTGAGTGCTGGGATTAAAGGCGTTCGACACCGCGCCCAGTTTTGCTTGTTCTGCTTTGAGGACTTGCTAGATACTATCTATATCTCTCCCAGTGGTTTTCGTGTTTTCATTCTATAGCTGAGGCTAGTCTCGGACTCACCATGGTCCTCCCTCAATCTCCCCAGTGCCCTGGTCAAAGGCCTAATCCACCACACCTGGCTGCCAGATGCTTTTTAAAAAGTATATTTTTATTAATTTAACCTGGGTGTGGTGGCGCACGCCTTTAATCCTAGCACTTGGGAGACAGAGGTAGGAGGATCATCATGAGTTTGGATCATTGTGAGTTTGAGGCCACCCTGAAACTACACAGTGAATTCTAGGTCAGCCTGGGCTACAGGGCTACCTCGAAAAACCAAAAAAAAAAAAATTTATAAGCATAGAGAAAGAGATGCCTGTACTACTTTGCACATCTGGTTTTATGTGGGTACTAGGGAATCGAACTCAGGCTGTCAACAGGCTTGGTAAGCAAGTACCTTTATCCACTGAGCCATCTGCCCTGTCCTTTTTTTCCCCCCCCTCTCTGAGGTAGGGTCTCACTCTAGCCCAGGCTGACCTGGAATTCACTATGTAGTCTCAGGGTGGCCTCGAACTTACAGCAGTCATCCTACCTCTGCCTCCTGAGTACTGGGATTAAATGTGTGTGCCACCACGACCTGCCTGCTTTTTGTTTTGTTTTTGTTTTATTTTCTTGAGGCAAGTTCTCACTTTAGTCCAAGTTTACTCAGAATTCACTCTGTGAACTCTTGGTCAATTGTCTTACATCAGCCTTTCCAGTGCTGGGACTCAAGGTGTGTACTACCACGCTCAGCTCAGCACGGTTTTTCAGATAGGGTCTTGCTCTGCAGCCCTGGCTGGCCTCAGCTCACAGCCATTCTCCTGCCTCAGCCCTGGCATGGTACGCACCCATACACCACCTCGGAGTGCTGTGGCAGTGCCTTCCTGCTGTGGCTGCCCTGGACCACAGTAGCCTTGGCTGCTTGGCCATTCCTGTGAGCATCTTGGCCGGTGGGGCTGCTTCTGCACATGCAGAGCTTGTGGCTCCTTTGATTCCTTTGCTCAGTAAAGTAAGTGCTGTACATCAGCAGAACCCACCCACCCCCAGGCCTGGTGACCACCCACTGGCAGCTGAGGCAGAAATCTCCCAGAACTGGCTGTTTTACTTTATTTTTTTTTTTAGGTAGGGTCTCACTCTAGCCCAGGCTGATCTGGAATTCACTATGTGGTCTCAGGCTGGCCTCTGCTTCCTGAGTACTGGGATTATAGGTGTGCATAACCACGCTCAGCTATTTTATGTTTTTTAAGTAGTTTTATTTGGGAGGAGCAAAGAGAGTGGGAGGGTGTGTTTGTGGGCACCAGGCCTCTTGCTGCAAAAAGGAACTCCAGATACATGTGCTACTTTGTGCATCTGGCTTTACATGGGTACTGGGGAATTTAACCCTGGCAGTCAGTAAAATGTTTTTTATTTATTTATTTTTTTCCAAAGTATTGTCTCACTCTAGCCCAGGCTGATCTGGAACTCGCCCTAGAGTCCCAGGCTGGCCTCAAACTCAAAACAATCCTTTCTCTGTCTCCCAAGGGCTGTGATTAAAACATGCACCACATGCCCATCTAAGATAGTTATTTTTAATTCTTTTTTTTATTATCTTAGGCACTCGAGGCAAGTTCCTTAACCCCTGAGCCATCTGTCCAGCCCTAATTCTTATTCTTTTTTTTAAAAAAATATTTTATTTATTCATTTTCAAGCAGACAGACAGAGAGACAGACAGAGAGAGAGAGAGAGAGAGAGAGAGAGAGAGAGAGAGAGAGAACGCACCAGGGCCACCACCTTGTGCATCTGGCTTATGTGGGTCCTGGGGAATTGAACCCAGGGCCTTAGGCACGGGAGGCAAGTACCTTAACCCCTGAGTCATCTCTCCAGCCCCCTAATTCTTATTCTTGTGTGTGTGTGTGTGTGTGTGTGTTAATGTATACATGTGGAGGCCAGAGAACAAGCTCAGGTGTTACTCTTAGGAACGTCATCCACCTTTTCCTTTGAGACAGGGTCTCTCATTGGCCTGGAGGTCACTCAGGCCCCGGGCATCCTCCTGTCTCCATCTCCCTAGTGCTGAGATTACAGGTGTGCACCTCCATGATAAATGGTTTTGTAGGTCCTGGGGCCTGACATATGCTTGTATGACAAACACCTTTCTGACTCAGCCATCTCAGCCCTGGATTTTTGTTGTTGTTTAATATAGTTTTGGTTTGGCTGGCAATACTGGCTATGGAACCCAGGGCTTCACATGTGCTTGGCAAGTGCCGTAACATCCACACAGGCCAGAATGGCCAGCTGGCCTAGCACACACCTGTCATGCAGTACCGGGAGGCTGAGGCTGGACTAGTCTTGGCTACACGGTAAGTTAGAGGCAGGCCTGGGCTACTTGAGGCACTCTTTCAAAATGCCACCAGCAAAAGAGTGATAGCTAGGTGTGGTGGACCACACCTTTACTTCCAGCACTACGGAGGCTGAGTTAGAAGGAACGCTGTGAGTTCAAGGCCAGCCTGAGACTACAGAGAGAATTCCAGGTCAGCTTGCGCTAGAGTGAGACCCTATTCCAAAAAAATCAAGCAACAACAAAAAAGATCCAGTGGTGTTTCACAGTCCCCATTGCCATTCTTGTCACCTGCTGGGGCTGAGGTATGGCTCAGAGGCAGAGCACACTGCCACATACAAGGTCTCCAGGAAACAGTGACAAAGCTGTTGGGTGCATGAGGTGTATTGGCTCAGCCATAGTCCCTGGGATGGCTCGTCAAATGGACAGAGCTGGGGCTGCTTCAGGGAGTGGGCACCTCCATCTGACCTCTGGATGACAGGCTCATGTCCTGGCCCAACAGGAAATGGGCTGCTGAGGAAGAAGACGCTGGTCCCGGGCCCAGCGGGCTCAGGCCGCCCGCTCAAGGGACAGGTGGTGACTGTGCACTTGCAGATGTCTCTGGAGAACGGCACACGGGTGCAGGAGGAGCCTGAGCTGGTGTTCACACTGGGTGACTGTGATGTCATACAGGTGGGCTCGGGACGGGGATGGGCGGGCAGTAGGTAGGGCGAGCTGAGTGGACTTTTTGTGGGGCTTGGTCATGTCTGACCTCCACTGGCCCTGTCCTCCAGGCACTGGACCTCAGCGTCCCGCTCATGGATGTGGGCGAGACTGCCATGGTCACTGCTGACTCCAAGTACTGCTACGGTCCCCAGGGCAGGTGAGAGGCGGCCTCCATTCTGCCCGCGTCTTAGGAAGGGAAGATAGCCTCTTCTGGCATTTGGCCAAGGGTGGAGACATGGGGTGCCCCAGGACCTGAGGTCCGCCCTGCCCTCCTGCCACAAGGCCAGCCCGGCAAGGCAGGCTGGCACGTGCGCTAGGTCTGAGTGTCCCCTGCTGGCCACTTCCCCAGCAGGAGCCCGTACATCCCCCCGCATGCGGCCCTGTGCCTGGAAGTCACCCTGAAGACAGCTGTGGACGGGCCTGACCTGGAGATGCTGAGTGGGCAGGAGCGGGTGGCCCTAGCTAACCGGAAGAGGGAGTGTGGTAATGCCCATTACCAGCGTGCAGACTTTGTGTTGGCCGCCAACTCCTACGACCTGGCCATCAAGGCCATCACCTCCAGCGCCAAAGGTGACCGGCCACCCCTGGGTCAGCTCCCCTAACTCCCTAGCTGGGGTGACCACTCCATGCAAAACCTCCTCAAGGGGGCCACAGAGCATTCTAGAACATTTGAGAATAGGGGTTGATTCCCTACCATATCTAAAATTCAGGCCAGGGACCCTCTGAGGTTATGGTGAGTCCAGATACTGCTGGGCATGACAGCATGCACCCATCATCCCAGCACTTGGGAGGCTCAGGTAGGAGGAGTGCCTGAGTTCCAGGCTATCCTGGGCTACATAGTGACACCCTGACTTTATTTTATTTTATTTTTTTTTATTATCCATAATGAGTTACAACATTTAGTGGACAAACAATGAGTTGTTATCCCCAATTCCCCACTGCCCTCCCCTCCCTCCCCACCCTGACTTTAAAAAGATAAAAAAAGCACAAGCTAGGCATGTGGCACACACCTGTCATCCGAACATTCAGGAGTGGAGGCAGGAGGTTCAGGAGTTCGAGGTCAGTCTCAGGTGCATAGTGAGTGGGAGGCCAGCCTGGACTACATGAGACCCTGTCTCAGTAAAAAAAAAAAAAAAAAAAAAAGAAAAGCCGTGACGTGGGCGACCACAGGGTGACATCAGCCCTCCTGCCCCGTCCAGCCCTCGTCTCCTCAGGGCTGTGGTGATGTAGACCCTGGGGAAGGTGCAGCCCCCGGTCGGTCCGGGAAACACGTCCCTGGGCCGCTGGTGGACGTGGCGGGTGGCGCAGTGACCGCCATCCCCCGCAGTGGACATGACCTTCGAGGAGGAGGAGCAGCTGCTGCAGCTGAAGGTGAAGTGTCTGAACAACTTGGCGGCCTCGCAGCTGAAGCTCGACCACTACCGTGCCGCGCTGCGCTCCTGCAGCCTCGTGCTGGAGCACCAGCCCGACAACATCAAGGCTCTCTTCCGCAAGGGCAAGGTGGGTGGGCCGCTCTCCGCAGGTCTAGCAGCTCCTCTGCAGCTCCCATCTCCCCCGGATGGCAAAACAGTCTTAATGATGGCTGCAGGGACCCGAACCCATGGCCATCCCTTTCCACTATGGGCTCTGCCTCCTCATCTCCCGCTTCCTCTTTGCCAGCTCCTGGGTGCACTCTAGCCCCAGAGCCTTTGCACAGGTCATGTCCTCCAGTCCCTGAGAATGAATTCCAGATGCATGTGCCTCCCTGTGCATCTGGCTTTATTTGGGTACTGGGGATTTGAACCTGGGTCATTAGGCTTTGCAGGCAAGTGCCTTAACCACTGACCAATCTCTCCAACCCTTTTTTTTGTTTCTTGAGGTCAGGTCTCACTCTAGCCCCGGCTGACCTGGAATCACTAATCTCAGAGTGGCGTCAAACTCATAGTGATCCTCCTGCCTCTCGAGTGCTGGGATTAAAGGCGTGTGCCACCACACCTGACTTTAAAATTATTTATTTGTTTATTTATTTGCAAGTAGACAGAATGGGTGTGCCAGGGTGTCTAGCCACTGTAAAGGAACTTCAGATGCATGTGCCACTTTGTGCATATTGGTTTACGTAGGTACTGGGGAATTGAACTTGAGTTGTTAGGTTTTGTTGGAAAGTGCTGAGCCACCTCTCCAGCCCTTTTAAATTTTATGTGCATTTGTGCAAATTGAATCAGGGCCAGCATGCTTTGCAGGCAAGCACTTTTAACTGCTGAGCCATCTCCCCAGTGCAAGGTTTCTGTAACTTGTTGATCCTGTATAGTATAATCTGTGGCTGTGGAGTCAGTGGGACTGGCTAGGTAGAAGCAGAGGGCTGATGGTGGTGTCCCAGGCTTGTCTTCCCGTCCCTTGGGAAGGCTGAGACAAGAGGATTGTTATGAATTCCGGGCCAACCTGGGCTATGGAAAAGACCGAGTCAGAGGGCTGGAGAAATGGCTCAGTGGTTAAGGCACTTGCCTCCAGTTCAATTCCCCAGGACCCACATAAGCCAGACCCACAAGGTGGTGGCCCTGGTGTGCTCTCTATCTCTCTCTTTCTGTATCTCCCTGCTTGAAAATGAATAAATAAAATATAAAAAAAAAAAAGACTGAGTCAGGACCAAAAAGAAGAAAGAAAAGAAAGAGAGAGACTGTTGGTTCTTGGAACTGCTTTGTATCAGGTAGCTGCTTTCAGGTACAGCAGGATCCAGGCTCCCATGGAGCTGTGGGGACACTGGGTCCAGCTTTCGACACTATGCCTCTTGCTGGCTGCCAAGACAAAATCGTGCATCTGACCTTGACCTGTCATTGGGGCACAGCTCTTCCACCTTTGCAAGGCAGCAGGGCAGTGGGGAGAGGTGTGGGTAGTGAGTGGGGCCTGGTGTCTAAAAGGAAGAAGCAGTTGAAGAGCCTGGACCTGGGCAGGCTTGAGACCCGTGAAGGCTGAGGGCCCAGGAGAAATGCCAAGATGGGGGCCTGGAAGGTATCAGGCAAAGTTGCCCTTCCCTCCTTCCCACACAGGTGCTGGCCCAGCAGGGTGAGTACAGCGAGGCCATCCCCATTCTGAGGGCTGCGCTGAAGCTGGAGCCTTCCAACAAGGTGAGCTGGCCCCCAGTAAGTCACCTGTGCTCTGCCCCAGTCTTTCTTGCTGTCCCATTGGGTCGAGATAGCAGCTCCCGCTTTGTTGAAGCCCATAAGGGCAGATGGACCCTTATGTCCCCTGCACCCATGGAGAAGCAGAGCACCAGCAGTGACAGGCAGGTTCTCCACCACCCACATGTGCTCAGCCCCTGCCCTCTTTCCCCACAGACGATCCACGCGGAGCTCTCAAAGCTGGTGAAGAAGCATGCGGCCCAGCGGAGCACAGAGACTGCGCTCTACCGGAAAATGCTGGGCAACCCCAGCAGGCTGCCTGCCAAGTGTCCCAGCAAGGGGGCCTGGGTGAGCTGGGGATGCCAAGTGGTGCTGGGCAGAAAGGCCCAAACTGGGGAGTTGGGTCTCACTGGAGCTGCAGGGTTGGTGGGGGTGCAGGGTCGTTGACTTGGGTTTTGATGGGTGTGTAGGAGCTTGCTAGGAAAGACAGTCAGGTTTGGCTATGCAGCCAAGTTGGTTGCTGAGGCCCAGGAGGCCAGCCTTTAGACCCCTCCTCTTTCTCCATAGTCCATTCCATGGAAGTGGCTGTTTGGGGCGACAGCTGTGGCCCTGGGGGGCGTGGCTCTTTCTGTGGTCATCGCTGCCAGGAACTGACTGCCTGGGTGGCTGCCACCCCTTCTGCACATCATGGACCCCACCCTGCACTCCTCAACCTCCAGGCTCCCTGTCCACTGCCCACCCCAGCCAAGCCCCCTCCTCTGGGTTGGGGAAGCAAGGATTGGGGGTCACATGGCCCAGTGAGCAGGAAGGACTGAGGCCTGGCAAGGGGGGCTGGGTGCAGCCCAGATGGAGGGGGTACTGTTGCTCCGAACCCAGCTCCCCTCCCTCTTCCTGCCCTCAGGGAGGCCTCAGCCTGCTGACAGCCTCAATCTCCTGGTTACCAGGTCTGGGGGCAGCCCTACCTACCAGCCCCTCCTGCCCTGCCTGCCTTCCTCTGCCCTGGCACCCCCCACAATAAAATAAAGCCTCACCCCGCACTTGCTGGCTCCTGAACCTCCTTCCACCACCGCTGGCAGGACCAGAGATGACCCAGGGTCCTCTGGCACCATGGCTTTGGCTGAGGCGGGCTCTGTCGTCTCTGGAGCTTCCCATAGCCCCAGCCCAGGGAACTGGATTTGCACCTGTCTTCTCTCCTGAAAGGACCCTGGTGGTCAGGACTTGAGGCTGCTCTGTGGATGCTGGGGGATCACTTTTACTTGATAGTTGTTCTGGCCTCAAAGGAGATAGAGGGGTGCTGAGGCCTAGCATGCATGAGGTCCTGGGTTCCATCCCCAGCACTCTAGAGAGAGGTGGGACCCAGACAGGGAGTATGATCTGCCTGATACGGACTGTGGCAATGTGGTTGGGGGCCAGAAATCCCTCTCCTGCAGGACCTGTTGGAGCAAGCTGACGTCACCAAGGCTGGCCTCACTGCCTGCAGTGCAAACGGCACAGTGGACCCTGGTGTTGCAGATCTTTTGGGGGAGCAGGGCTTCTGGAACCCAGAGAAGGGAAGGGATTGGTTTCAGGGGTTCACCCTCATTCTGTAGGACTCTCCCCATAGGCTGGGACTATAGAAACATCCTCTAGAAAAACTCTGCCATGTGCCAGCCTGGGGTGGTAGGGTTGGCACAGGGCCTCTCCGCTCAAGGTCAACGCCTGCTGTCTTTCATTTTCCCACTGCCTCTTGGGTGAGGTGATCCCTGCAAACAGAACAGTGAGCCCCCTTTATTGGTCCCTTACACTGAACAGAACAGTGGGTCCTGCACGCTTCCAGGGCCCTGTGCCACCTGGTTGGAACATAGCCTGTTTCTTCTCCATGTGTGGTGTCCATTGGCATCTCCTGTCTTCACAAGGTAGGGCTTGGTGACACCCCCCCAACAGGCTGCCCACTATTCCCAGTATTAGAAAATGCCCACCTCTGTGCACTGGCCCACATGGTGACCAGCTATGGTGGCCTCCTAGCCTCATTCTACATGACAACCAGAACTCTGCTTGCTTTTTAAAAATTTGTTTTTGAGACAGTCTTAATGTAGCCCAAGTTGGCCACTAACTCATGATGTAGCCAAGGATGACCTTGAACTCCTAATCCTGGGCTTCTAGCTGCTACCTCCTGAGTGCTATGATGCACCTGGATTTTATTTATTTACTTATTTGCCAATGCTGGGGTAAAAGAGGAGGCCTGGAGTGGCTGCTGCTATTACTGTCCCATTTCCCAGGAACTCTGGGAGTTCAGAGACAGACAGTGCATTTTACAAGATCACACAATAAGCTACTCAGCTGCTGACCAGGGTCATCCCCCCCTTGTTCTCCACTCAACAGCTGGTTGGCTCCTCCTCCCAAGCTTTGCTACAGATCTCCTCAGCCACCCCTGTCCCTGGAGCTCTGCCAATTCTAGTATTTGGCCTTGTCAAGCCCCCAAGATGAACAGCTGGGCACATAAGCTTCCTCCCTGGGCAGACTTGACATTCTGACCTCGGCTACAGTGTGGGAGCCCTGTGGTCTGCAGTCTCTTCAGATCTCTTCCAGGTCAGGGCTGTGGCCTGCCTAGTGGGCACTGACTAGGGATGTTGAGCGAAGAAATCATCCTTTGAGGGGGATTGGGTCCACAACCACACTAGGATACCCCAATCTCTAGGCCCACCTGTGTAAGACCCACACACATCCTTTTGCACACCTTATGTACTTAGGAACAGTCTTGCTGTGTAGCTCTAGGTTTGATCTTCCTGCCTCAGCTTGCTGAGTAGCTAGGATCAGATCACAGACTTCTGTTACCAGATCTAGCTTAATTTTATTTTGCAGGGCTGAGCTGGGAGTTAATCAACTGCTGAGCCACACCCCCAGACCTTCCCTGGGGATTTTCTAGGATGGGTTCTACCACTCTTGACCTGCTGAGTATTAATTGACAAGAAGGTTCTAGAACTGGGAGGTAGAGACAGGCAGTTAAACTTGTAGTCACATAGCCACACGCCACTGGGATGACTCCAAACCAGGTACAGTTTATGGGAAGTTCCATAATGGAGGAAGAGGCTGGTCCCCTTTCACAGGTCCAAGCAGAGAGAGAAACCAATCACCAGCACCACACACACCAGCAAAACAGGCAGGGGTAAGAGATTTCTTTCCCTTTTATATAGCCTTACGGCAGGGTCTTGTAACTCTATCCCAGACTTGTTGGCTTCCCAGTCTCTGGAATGCCCTTCCTGCACTGCCCTCCCAGGAAGGAAAGTTTGTTTCTAGCTTCCCTGAGACTCCTAACAGCCTTAGAGACCCAAGGTTACTAAAAAGGTCAAGTTGACAACAAAAGTTAACCTATCACAAGTCCCCCAAGTTATATGTGAGTTCCAGGCCTGTCTGGGCTACATAAGACCCAGAGGAGAGCCTGCCATCATGTGAATTTTTTTTTTAAACATTCTATCTATTCATTTTCAAGCAGACAGATAGAGAGAAAGAGAGAGAGAGAGAACCAGGGCCACCTTGTGGGTCTGGCCCATGTGGGCCCTGGGGAACTGAACCCGGGGCCTTAGGCACTGGAGGCAAGTACCCCAACCACTGAGCCATCTCTCCAGCCCATCATGTGAATTTTTTAAAAAAATATTTTATTTGAGAAAGCAGCAGACAGAAAGGCAAAGAGAGAAAATCACATATCAAGGCCACTGCAACCAAACTGCAGATGCATGTGCCACCAGCTCACTTTATGTGGGCACTGGGGAATCAAACCTGGGTCGCAAGGCTTTGCAAGCAAGTGCCTCATCCGCTGAACCATCTCTCCAGCCTTTCTCCCCCCCCCTCCGGTAGGGTCTCACTCTAGCCCAGGCTGACCTGGAATTCACTATGTAGTCTCAGGGTGGCCTCTAACTCACAGCGATCCTCCTAGCTCTGCCTCCAGAGTGCTTGAGTGTTCGGATGAAAGACGTGCACCACCATGCCTGGCTGTGTTTTTTGAGACAGGGTTTTGCATTTCAGGCTGGCTTTGAACTTGCCTCAGCCTCCCAAGTGCTACGATCACATGTGTTTGCCACACTGCACAGCAATACAGTTTTGAAAAAACCAAAGGAGAGTTCCAAATCAAAAATTATCCAAGTTCGGGCTGGAGAGATGGCTCAGGGGTTAAGGCACTTGCCTCCAGTGCCTAAGGCCCCAGGTTCAATTCCCCAGGACCCACATAAACCAGGCCCACAAGGTGGTGGCCCTGGTGCATTCTCTCTCTCTCTCTCTCTCTCTCTCTCTCTCTCTCTCTCTCTCTCTCTCTCTCTCTCTCTCTCATCTCTCTGCTTGAAAATGAATAAATAAAATAAAAAAGAATTGCTATTTGCTATGTTTAAAAAAAGAAATATAAAAAAAATTATCCAAGTTCAAGCCCTAGCCCCCCTGCGGCCCTCGTGGATCAAGCTTTAGTTTCCTCCTATGTAGACAAGCATGTTAATGCCAGGCACCTGCAAAGTCTGAATCCAGCATCTTCTTTGAAGTGAATGCTGGGAAAGGGGGAGGGTAGAACTACAAGACGATTTTCTCTCTCTCTCTCTCTCTCTCCTTTCTCTTTCCTCTTTTTTTTTTTTTTTTTTTTTTTGGTTTTTCGAGGTAAGGTCTCACTCTAGTTCAGGCTGACCTGGAATTCACTATGTAGTCTCAGGGTGGCCTTGAACTCACGGTGATCCTCCTACCTCTGCCTCCCGAGTGCTGGGATTAAAGGCGTGAGCCACCACGCCCAGCTTCTCTTTCCTCTTTATTATCCAACAATTTTCTTTTTGAGGCAGGGTCTCACCGTAGTCCAGGCTGGGCTGGAACCATTCCTCAGGGCTGGAGACAGGGCTTCCTGGTTAAGAGCACTTGCTTGACTACTGTCTGTGATTGGCTTAGGGCAACAGGAAAAAAGACCTAATGGATTTCCTGTTGTTGGCGCAGCCAGGATCCCCAGCTCTGCACAGGGGACATGAGAGATACTTGAATGGGTAGTTATGGGCGAAACATTTGCTACTTCCTCAGAAGGGCCACAGCACAGAGGCGCGGAAGGAACTGTAAGTCCAGCCCATGGAATGGACCCTGTACAGGCACAGGGAAGCAGACAGACTCTTGTACTGATAGGGACAGGGCCCATTTTGGGGGGTGGGAAATGTTCCAGAATTGGAACATGCTTAAGTCAACTAACCCACACATGTCTAAGCGCGTGATTTTAAACATAAATTGTGAAAAATTGTTGAAAGATGGGATACGCAGCACTCAGGGCGTGTAGTCAAGTGGAGTTTATGCTATTATTAAGTCTACCCTTGCCACGCCTTTAATGCCAGCCATGAGTTTCAGGTCGGCCTGGGCTAGAGAGAGACTCTACCTCGAAAAACCCCCAAAATCTACACTTATCATAAGAAAATTTAGGCGGAGCGCCTTGTTCACAGACCTAGCAGCCCTGGGTGTGGGAATCCCACCCAGCCATAGGGACACAACCCGGCGGTCCACGCGTGCCTCATTTACATAGCCACGCCCACCAACGCGGGACGCACCGTGCGGGCCCCGCCCCCACGAGTTGCGTCGAGGTCACG
>PVHP010006216.1:0-30000 GCA_004024765.1 Zapus hudsonius
ATTGATCTGGTCCTCCCTGTTGCCAGCATCACCACCTTCCACAAAGTGGGTTGTCTTTTTCTTCATTCCACCTCGTGGAGAAGACAGCTTGAAGGGCCACAGGAAGTTATTTGCTTCCTTGAAGTGTTTCCCCACAGTATAGATCTCATGAATCAGATCCTCCATGCAGATGATGCCGTATTTACCTAGAGAGCGGGCATCATAGCCACGCTTGTAATTAGTTCATTTACTGACTTCAAGTTTGGGTAGCCCCAGGCAATATAAGGCTCCACAATCCCCAGCATGTTAATGGAAGCCTTGTTCAGTTTTAAGAAGGTGCCATTGAAGATCTGCCGAAGGCGAAGAAGCTGCAGTACCTTGCGGACCTTTGGGCTCACACCATTGATACCTCTGATTCTGATGACAAAGGCCAATTTGGATTCTGCAGGTACATAGAAGTTGCCAGCTTTCCTGGCCATCATAGCCATTCGGATCTCAGTTCTGTACATCTGCCTGTATTCCTTGTGGTAGTGCTTGGCCTTCTCATAGATGAGCTTCCTCCTTACCTTCCGAAGCGTCTTCTGGACAAACTTCTTCCTCAAGCGCTTCACCTTCAACTCTGCGAAATTTCTTCGCTTTTTCTTAAGGGTTTCTGGCACAGCAGGAACCTTCTTTTTCTTCTCTTCGGCACCCTCCATGGTTCCAACCGGAAAAGAGCCTGATTTTTCTTAAGACCATTTCTACACTATCTTTTCTTCTATAAAGAAAAGAAAAATTCTATACCAAATAAAATTCACTGACTACCATAATGCCACCTGTGCCATAGCTAACTCTTGTTATAAATGTACTATAATATTTCAAAGCTTGCCAGAATATAAAAAAGCTCAGCTCACAGGTCTTATAGACCCAGCTTAAAGGCTCTAAATCTTACCAAAAGTTTAAAATAACTTGATGATAGCGAGTTACTAATCTATACTTGACTAAAGATTCCAAAATATTCCATAAATACTTTCATCTGTATCAAGAAAAGTTCTATTAAACTTAGAACGTTTTTATTCTGAAGATGTAGCGATGCACCAACGATGATGACTAGTAACAGGAAACAAAGCAGGCGTGCTAATTGCAAAGGGAGCATTCACTGGTAAGAATGTCACATGTTAAAGTTGAAGACTGCTTTCAAGGTGCACAATGAAGATGCAAAATGTCAAGCCTAACACTGAATTAAGAGGAGTAACTGTAAAAATAAAGATGTCTGTAGTGTGCTCTTCATAAATAAATGTTTTATTTTAAAATAGCTTCAGATTCATAGAAAAGTTGCTGAGACAATACAGGGGAATTCCATAAACCTTGCACCCAGTTTTCCTCTTATAATCACTTGTTATAGCTAATGAGTAAATACTGATCCAGTATTATCACCTAAAGTCTACATTTAATTTAAATATAATGTATTTTTTTGTATTCTAGGAACCACATTACATTTAGACACCATGTCTCTGCAAAATCTCAGATTTAAGTTTCTTAGACTTTCTTATTATTTTTCAGATAACAACCAAATAGCCAAAATCCCAAGCATACTTGCCATGGCATGGTTTCTCACTATTTTCTCCAAAGGACCTCCCCCTACACCATGCAGCTGCTTGCCAACTTCTATTGTTAAACCTGCTTGATTTCTTGGACCCTATATCAAAATGCATGACTTTTTTTCTTCTTTTCTATCTACCCCCTACCCAGCAGCTGGCAAAAATTGCAGCTTGTCTGCCCTGTGTTTTTTCTCTCAAACTCTAATAAAATGGCTCTTCGACTTCCTTGTGAGTCTGATTTTAAATTATTTTATCAACAAGACTAACAATGTGCAAAAGGAACCCCTCATTCCCCAGTAACGTTTGTCTTTCTCAATTCCTTGTTCAAGATAAAAAGAGCATGGACACAGTCACAGGACACCCTGAAATCCCCTCCATTGAAACTGCCATTTTCAAATATCTACTTGGATGTTTCAAATATATCTCAAACTCAAAATGTCCAAACATGAAATTCTAACATTTCTCCCACTCCTTCAAACCTGATTCTTTCTATCAGAACACCCCATCTTAATTAATTCATCAATGTGATAGTTAAATCAAATGGATTGGGTTGAGAAATACCTAAGAATAGAAAGTACATCTGACTGTGGTTGTGTGGATATTTCCAGAAAGGGTTAGCTAAAAAGGGGGAAAGGGACTGAATGTGGGTGACATTGTCCATAGGCTTGGGGCCCAGATAAAGGGGGGAGAGAAAAAAAGAAATCCCAATAGCACAGGCAGTTTCTTTCTTTCTCTGCTTCTTGGTTTCCATGGTGTGAGCTGCTCTGCTCTGCAAGCCTACTCTCTGACATGATGGACTGACTAAAGCCTATGAAACTGTGAGAAAAACAGACCTGTCCTCCTTTAAGTTGCTTCTCTCAGCCACTTTGTAAAGTGATAAAAAAGACCAATATCATCACTAAATACTGTTTATTTCTAACTCCTAGATGTCTCTTGAATCTATACAACCTGCATTCGTCGCTTATTCATTTTCTAGCTAAATACAGAGCTACAAAATAGCTGAGTAATCATCTTAAATGCAAATCTAAAAGCCATCCCATTTAACACTTAAGATGTTTAAAGTATCTACCAGCAGAAGATATAAAAATTCTTAGCACAGTTCACTTTTCCAGCCTCATTTCTAATCACATCCTTTTGTTTTTCTAATGTTGTCTTTCAGTTTATGAACTCTGTTTTCATAGGTCTAAAACACACACTAAAGAAATAACTAACAGATACCAAGGTTTTACATTTTAAGTCCATGTTCTCACACATAAAAATATAGTTTCAAATATAATAAAAATTTTATTTCAGTATGTCTCAGTAGTTCATAATAAAAGTACACCCTTATATTTCTTTCATTCTCTGAGCCTCTTCCCAGAAATAAATTATACTCTTGTTCCATTATGCTTAAATAATGCTTTAGTATTTTTACTGGGTATATATTTTTCTTGTCCTTTTTGGAGGGTTTGGGAAAGAGTGTTTCATGCAGCCCAGGCTGATCCCTTGAACTCACTATGTAGATAAAGATGATCTTAAATTTCTGATACTTCTATCTCTACACCCACAGTGCTAGCTTAACAGATATACACCACCACACCTTATTTATATGGTGCTGGGGATCAAACCTATAGGTTTAGGCATGCTAGGGCAAGCACATTACCAACTGAGATACAGATACAGTTCATAAATATGCTTTCTAAAGTGTCTAGCATAGTAACTATGCACTTGTAAATACCTCATCTTAATTATATTGACTGTGATAATAATGGTAACAAAAATAAAACTTCAGCCCATTAAATAATGTAACTCATTATGGACAATCAAAAAAAGGAAAAATAAATAAATAAAACTCCAGATCAGAATGTTTTAAGGGAAAAATGCTGCTATAGCTAACAACATGATGGTATATGTGAAACTCAAAATTCAAAAGCACTCACAATTCCTTTCATTAAACTTGGCATGAATAAGGCCTTATTAAGAATATTACATCTTGTATCCTTTTCCAAAACAAGGAAAAATAAGTACAACAATGATGAAATGGCTGGATAACAAATCCAGAAATATTTAATCAAAGAATAAGAACTGAATACAGTCCAGAAAACAGACACAATATGTAAGTAAAATAAAAATGCCTAAAAGAAGTTGGCATTACATATCACTAGAGAAAGGGAAAGGCCCTTCAACAACAAATAAATTGAATAAATTGACTTTCTCCATTTAAAAAAATTGATTCACTTTTCATCATAATCTTTTTGCCAAAAATTAACAGAAAATATATCCATTTTATAAATTTATTTTAAAAATTGTTTTCATTTATTTGCAAACAGAGAGGAAGGCAGAGAGGGAATAGACGTGCCAAGCCATCTTGCCACTGCTAACAAACTCCAGACACATACACCAGTTTGTACATCTGGCTTTATGTGGGAACTTGAGATTTGAACCCAGGCCTTCAGGCTTTGCAAGCAAGGATTTTTAACTGCTGAGTCATCTTTCCAGCCTAGAAAAAAAATGAATCAAAATTTATAAAACTTAGAAATAAAAAAATCTTGCAACTATATAATGAAAACATAGGAAAATATATTTATGGGTGGAAGTAAGAAAATATTCATGAAACAAATGTGGGATAAAAAAATTCTGAAATAGAATGAATTAAAAGTTTAACCCTCTAACTCACTTTTGCGTAATAAAAGCAAAAGCAAAAATTTAAGACTGAGTAAATGGCACAAACCAGGGATCAGTCGAGAACATGGGTCTATAAAGTACAGAAGGAGAATAGACATTTTAGTTTTGCAGAAGACCTTACTGATTCAGGAGAATAGGTGGACAGTGAGGGCTAAGGCATTACACAAAGCATTATAAATCAGTATATCAAAACAACAACAAATGACAACTGGCAACGAGGAATGCTGGAACTACCCCCTCCTGGCCAACACAAGAGGAAAGTGTCTGAAAGTGACCTAATACTAAAACACACATGGAGATTTAAGATGCTAAGGAGACATGTATACAGGAAGTTGTATGTAAAACTACATGTAATAGAGCATGCAGTCTCCCTTATGCAAATGACTTGACACTCATTTTAAGCCTAATGTGAGCTTATGCCTGTAATCTCATCACTTTGGAGGCTGAGTTAGGTGGATCACTGTGAAGCTAGCCAAGGGCTAAAGAGTAAGTTCCAGGTCAACTTGGGCTAAAGTGAGACTCTGCCTCACACAGAGACACAACTCATGTGACATTAAAAAAAACCTAACTTTGTGCTGGGGAGATGGCTTAGTGGTAAAGCACTTGTCCCACAACTCTGAGTACCAAAATTCAGACACCCAGACTCCAGAAACTTTGGCAGGCTTCTGTAATCCCAGTGAATTTACAGCAAGAAGGGAGGTGACAAAGTAGGAGATGGACAAGGAGAGATTCTGCCCCCAAAATGTGGAAGGTGTGGACCCATGGCGTGTGTCTGACCTTCACACACCATGGCATGTGCTCACTCAAAGTAATATACATGCACACATATACACCCCAGATAGATAGATGATAGATAAAGACAGATTATACATATATATATACATAGATAAATACATAAATTTTAAAATGCCACAGCTTTTTGTATAGTGGAGCTGCTTGAGCTACTGAACTCTCTTTGTTTCAGTCAACTTCCTCCCTATCATTTCTTAGATTTTCTCAACTTGCTTGCCCAATTCCTGGCTCTAGGACAAAAGAACCCATAATCCCTCTCCAGATAAATCCACTAAACCCTGATATCACTATGGTCTCTGTTAGAGATGCCCAGCACTACCACTGTAGCACTAAAATAAGCATCAATAATATATGTGTGTAAACATTGTAATAAAACTAGTTATGAAAAAAACTAGTTATGAATACTGAAATTTAAATTTCATAAAATTTTCAAATTATAATGAAAATACTTCAATCTCCTTTAGTAATTTTTTATGAATCATTTAAAATAAATTAAAACTACTGATACAGGAATTTGAGGTTCCATGTATGCCAATGCACCAATAATTTGGGGTGGTCCTAGATCCCTGCCCTATGAATTTGAAGAATGAAATCCACAGAGCAGAAGATAAGGTTTATTAAGATTTTATTATATAGCTTAAAGTTTTAGGAAGAACAAGAGCATGGGGGTTTAAACCTAGAACCTAAGAAAAGGAAGCAAAGTGGAGCTCTTACCCAGGGAGGCAAGAGAGGGTTAAGAAGCTCCATGAGAGGAGGAGGCAGATCTCCTGCCCATAGAGGTAAGAAGGGGTTGAGAGACCCATCTTAAGACCCAGATCTGGGTTTTTCTATGGGGAGTGGCTATGTGAGGAAGATCAGGTCTGCAGGTTACTATGGACAAAGACCAGACCAGATTTTACAGCTTTGCCAGTAATCTTAGGTAAAGATCAGAGTTTCTGTCCTCTAGGAAGGATGCAAAGTTAATCTAGATATCTTGCCTAAAGCATGTGACATCAGGTTTCTGCAGGCTTAGTGACATTTTCTACTTTTAGTCAAGGAATAAAAAAACCATTCACTTTTGGGGTTCTGTTATCGTGACGGCCTAGCCAATTTCTGTCTCCTATCATTATTCTTAGCTTAGGTTGTACAAAAACATGTAGCAGGCCAAATTTGGGCTGTAATACTAAATCGTGTCTGAAATATATAAAGAATGCCTATAAATCAATAAGAAAAAGCAAACAATCCAACACAAAAATACATAAGAGTTATGAGGTTATTGACAAAGGAAACAACTGTAAAGGTCAATAAACACACAAAAGAATATTCAAGCTCACTAGAAATGAAGTAAATAGAAGTTAAATCAGAGAGATATTATTTTTCATTCAACATATTGGGGGAAAATGAATAGTGACTGTATGAACATTCTAGCAAGATAGGAACTCGCAAATATTTTTGAAAAGAATATTAATCTGAACAGTGGCAATAATAGAGAAACTATCTAATAAAAGTGAAAATAAAAATCATCTATACCTTGCCAATTCCACTTCTGGGTATAGACCCCAGAAAAACTACAGTGTGCACATGAGGATACCTACTGCAGAATTACTTAAAATCTGACACACACAACCAACAATAACATATGGAAATAAACTCAAATGTCTATTAAGAGAGAAATGAATGCAAGAGTATGTTCACAAAATTGAATACTATATATACATAAAACAAACAAGTAGGTCCACATATACCAACAAGGGCAAAAAAAAAAACAAGATGCAGAATAATGAAAGAATTATCCCACTCAGCAAAATTTAAAATACACAATACTAAACTAAAAATTGTTCATGGATAGATTTATAATAGTTTTTTTCATCTCTAATAGAGGAGATTCCATCTATCTGTCTGTCTAAATTCTAAATCTGTCTTTGTGAGTATGCATTTTCTATGTCTGTCTATGTGAGAATATAGTCATAACAATGAAAAGTGTTAGAAAAACCATGTCATGTTTTATTTTGAAAACTTTTTAAAGTTGAGATATGCTTTCACATAGCCCAAACTGGCCTCAAACTGTTGACCTTGAACTCCTGAACCTCTTTGCCTCCATCTCCCCAGTGCTGGGATTACAAATTGTGCCACCACATCAGCAAAATTCACATTTTAGAAGAATAAGATTCATGTTTCACAAAACTCACTCTTGCATAAAAATAGAAAGAGGCTGGAGACAGAGGCATTTTATTGATCAGGTGAAATGCTAAAGCAAAGGAGATGAAGAGATAAACTGGACTTGATGAATGATTTAGATCTTGGCAGACATTTGAGAGAGAAAACAAAGTTTTGCCCATTTTCCAACTGCTTCCTACATATTCTTGCTATGGGCTTTAAAACAGTTCATAACTATATATTTGCATTAGCTGGTGATAAAAATGAAATATAAGTTCAAGCAATTTTGAAAGATGCAGCAGAAAGGTTTTCTCTGCCCTGCAGTTTTAGCCCGAACAAACACAGTGTATGCTTCTGAGGTTAAGGAGATGGCTGAGTGCTAACACACTGTAATCATCAGTTACTGGCAGAAGACATGATAAGAGTTCAGAAATGCACTTGTACAAATACTAGGTTCACCGTTTACTATATGGCACTGGTCAAGTCACTTAGCATCTTTCTCTCTGCCACAGTTTCTTCATCTGTTAATTTGTAAAACAGAATTTATTCCATAAAATTGTGAAAATTAAATTAGTATAGTAAGGCATTTGTGCACATGTATGAGCTTACAATTATTATTCATTCACCAAAAACTAGGAACCCACTATGCGCCAGGCCATGTACAGCATGCTGGAGAAGCAGAGATGACAAAATTTACATTTTCCCTCTTAAAGTAATATTAATTCAACCATGAAACAGACATGTGAGCCACGTGCTCTCTTCAACTTATTTAGGTGATTAATTCCTAAAGCTATTTCTCAAGCTAGCCAAGTGTATCAATATTATTGTTATTTAATCTTTCAAAACAATTGCTAAGATTTAACGGGAAAGACTTATTTCATAAAGAGAAAGTAAATATTTCCTAAAATACAAATCTATGGATGTTGTCATTTTGAAAATTATCTTCACTTTTAATTTAACTATCCCTGTTATTTTATTTCTTCCATCTTTTAAAAATATTTTTATTTACTTACAAGTGAGAGAGATAGAGGGAATAGAAACAAACAGAGATAATAAGTACGTCAGGGCCTCCAGCCACTGCAAATGAACTCCAGATGCATGTGCCACTTTGTGCATCTGGCTTTACATGGGTGGTAGGGAACTGAACCCTGGGGAGGGTTAAGCTCTGCAGATAAGTACCTTTACCACTGAGCCATCTATCCAGCCCCTAATTTTTCCATCTTTAATGTTGACTAAAATCTTCATAAACATGGAACTCCAAGAAACTTATCTCTCAATTTCCTCAATTCCATGAATGTAACAAATTATTCCTCTTTTCTTTCTTTTACCTTTAACTATACTGTCATTTTGAAAGATTTATGAACAATACCCTCAAAAACTACCTGGACCTTAGAACCACATAAAATTAATGACAGCTAAACAAATAACAGAAGTTTCTTAATCACTTAGTTGAAAATAAATTACTCTATAGTATAAAACCTTTTGTTTTATGCTATAATAAAGTATACATTTCCTTTGATAAAACGATGTTCATTTATTACCAAAAACATCTGACACAGTCATTCCCTCATCATCTTAATTTGTAACATTCCTTCAACAAATGATATCTTAATTGCATTCAGCTCTCTATTGCAAATTTACAGTACTAATCCTTGCCAGCCATTTTGTTTTCGGCTTGTAACACTTGCAGCCAGCTGCCTTAGGCCTGACTCTATTAGCATATCAAATAGTTTAGAAAAAAAAGCTCAGAAATGGAGCCTATAAGGTATAGTTGATATTTATCAGAATATACCTACTTATTAGCTATTTCTCTTTAAATATACTTTATTTTGTGATGCTTCTCTTTCCTGTCAATATAATTCATTCTCTGAATTTAGACACTCATCCTTACTCACAGTAATTTTCTCGTTCCCAGGTCCTATAAATAAAATTGACCTACTACTGTTTAAATATAAGAATTTTTGAATTATAATAAACTATAAGCATTTTTTAAATATTTTCTGTCAAAGCACAGAAGGGCTACATGTTTGTTACTGTAAATCACAGCTATAGACCAGCAGACCATATAACCAAGAACAAGAAATACATAAGAGCTAACACACATTGTTCTCACATCTCAAGGGTATTTCTAATAGCCAGCAGACAGCAAAAGATACTCCACCTATGTTTGATTTGCAACATCCTGCTGTTTGAATATCAATTACAATGATATTCACTTAATCATTCACTTAATCATTGAAGTCTTAGGTGACAATTTCATGTAATCTTAGTATGCTGGGGAAGGGTGGGGTGAACTATTTACTGTTAGTATTCAGTTCTTTCAAAACTCTTTTCATCAAATCCTGCTCTTCTCATCAACAAGTTCCCATTCATCCATATTTCATAAATGTTCTAAATTGTGTTTTTCTTTGACCATTCTATCACTTAAAACTCTTTTAACTCTTTTATAACTCAACAATACTGTTAGAAAGTTCAATAACTTGATAAAATTTAACACTCTGCTAAAGTAACAACAAATAGAGCAAGGGGGGTACTGGCTGAAAAAAACAAGCTTGCAAGGAAATATATATTCAAAGAAAATAATTAAGGAGGAGATTTAACAAACCCATTTCTCCTCTTAACTTCTTCCTCCTCTCCAAAGCATTTTTGTTTTCACTGTGATGCTAGCTATCCACTCAGCCTGCTGTGGAAGCCTCTGGTTAAAAAGGATTTCAAGGCTGCTGTGTCTTGTGAGGAACCAATCAGATTTCTTTGTTTCATCTGCAACATTCCATCAGGGTTATATAACAGTTTGAATGCATGAAATATTCTAACAATGTAGTATATGTCAGTCTATAGTTATATATTTATTGATACTAAATTTGGCACATAAAAATCATGTTAATCTTTGTTGATCAATAAAATCAAAGAAGCACAGTACAGATTGCTTTGCTTTCTAAGGGAAAGACAGAATGAATTTTCTTGTCTAAAAGAAACTGTTTTATTTAAAACAAAAACAAAAATAGAATCTGAGTGCTCTGCAGACCACTGAGATTAATGCTGGTTCCTTATTTCTCTCTACAGTAAAGGGAGTGAGGCAATCTAACACAATGGCAGCCAGCCAACCATATAGTTAATTCTAATCACATACAAACGTCTTTACTAAGGAAAGACATTTACACATTACAAATAGATTTTTAAACTCAGTCAATTTTTAAAGCATAAAAAAACAAATAAAGTATTTAAAATATTTCAACAAATATTATCTCAAGTAAGAAAATGTAAACTTTGAATATTTTGCCCACAATACTAACCAAATTAAACCAGCAGCATTGTTGCCTATATGATCAGAATACTTGCAGTACAATTGTCATGGAATCACACAAATATTCTCTCTCTTTCTGTGTTTGTATGTATGTGTGTGTGTGTGTGTATCACAGATAATGCTGCACCTCTTAAAGGCTGCTTTTCTGTGCTATTAACATAATAACTCAAATGTTTAGAAATATCTTAAAGCTAGAACTTGAGAATATAGCATAATCTTTCTTTTTACAACTTAAAGTCATCCCACAGATGATGGTTACAAATCAGCACAGGATTAAAATAGTACCCAAAGCATAAAAAAAGCTGAATCTGTTGGGTGTGGTTTAAGAAAACATATCTTGTCTCAACTGGACAGCTACCTATATATGCAGCCACAAAAAGCCAAAACACATGAGTACATAAGCAAAATGCTTCCGGAAGGGGTGGGAACTAAACCTCCATGTTTTTTTTTTCCTATGCCTGATGTCAAATTGTTTCTATACTGTACTTCTAAAATGACAGTGCCTTGAATCAATGCTGAGCATAGCTCAAGAAACCAAGGACACAGAAATTTTACTTGTCCTATTTCATTTCCCCTCCTTTATTTTATGCTCACTGTCTACAACATGGCCGTTCTTACAAACATTTTGTTTTCATAAAAGAGGTAATCGTTTAAGTCATGACTGTGTGCAATGCGAACTCACTGCATTACAGTCATCAATAAAATATGAAGTTCCAAACCCAGTGCTCATGCTACTGATTTTCCCTCATCTTACCAGAGAAGGCTTTCTGCTATTATAAAATGAACAATTTAAAGGAGAGATACTGGCAGGAGCTGCGACAAATATACAACAGAGAAAATATAAAGCCTACAAGTGCTTGCTTTAAGGAAAAACATCCTAATACTAATAGGAAAAAAACCTTTCAGAACACATATTTATATGATATACATATTTAGTGAAAATAAATCTATTCTTAAGCTACCATGCGTGCATTCATTTACAAATGTTACACATGCAATATACCTAGACACCTATATACGGATGGCATGCAGATTTCAGAACTATAACAGTTTCATTCTTAAATGGCTATCATCAAACATTATAACAGCTAAGGAAATCTGACATTGAACAAAAGCCTTCAGTCTTGTTAAACAGTCTCTCTCCTCATCAGTGTAGCAAACCCACCTCTGAATCATATTGATGGCTATTTTTTCCCCAAGCCCTGAACATGCTGCATCATTTTGCTTGTCTTCTAGACAGTGGACAGTGGAGAAATCGGCAGAGCAGCAATGAAGGAGTGTACTGGAGTCAGCAGAGTCAGAGCCAGCCTTCTACTGCAGCCAGTATATTGAACGCACTCAAACCCACAGGTGCCTACGTAAAATCCTCCAGCTGCAGCAGGCAACTTGCCGTTCTCTTCAGCAGGAAATCTTTCACTTTGCTTTAACCCAACAAATGACAGGATATACAACAATGTGCCACCTTTGAAAAGATTTTCACATAAAATCCTCACAGGGGCATCATCTCTATTAAGCAGCCAAAAATAAACAACTTTTTAAAATCATCAAGATCAAAGAGATTAGAACCAAAACAGAAAGGCATTTCTAATATTTCTGATTCCACACTTATCACTTATATTTTTCAGGAAAATACAATATTAAAAGCTAATACTTCTTACATTCTCAGGTGAACTAGTTTATGAAGATGATTTTATATACCATAAGTATGACATATACAAATGCTTAAAAAGGGTTTACTTCTCTTGCTTAACAGGAAGAGATGAATCTACTAAGTAAATCAATGTTTAGTAAATGATAAGTGAATCAAGAAGCAGAGACTGTCTTTTCCCATAAACTTCAAGTGCATACAATTTCTCTACTAGGATTATAAAACTCAAAACTAGAAAAAATGCTTAAAAATAAATAAATCTAATGTTCTGGCTTTTCAGCTGAATAAATTAAGAACCAAAGAGATTAAGGCTAAAAGTACCTTTCCCAAGGTCACATAGTAACAGAAACAGATCTTCCAAATACACCTTTAATAAATAATACCTCACACAAGATTAAACAGTAACCTGGATAGTCCTATGACCCTTAATTAAACAAGTAAGTCTATGGTTTTAAGAAAAACTTTATGAAAAACAAATATCCAAGCCCAAATGGTTTCACAGGTGAACTCTACCAAACACTTTAAGAAACACCAGTTCTACAAGATTTTTTCCAGAAGATGGAAGAGAAAAGAAGCCTAACTTACTTGGAAGGCATGATTACTGATAACAAATCAGATAAAAGTGTCAATCAAAAAGAGACCAGTATTCTTTATAAATATAGTAAAAAAACAAAACAAAACACAAAACCCTCAACAACATTACTAAAATCACCAAAAGGAACAGAAAATGAAGAAAGACTTAAGTAACTATGACTGACTAATTTAACAATAGTTCGAAAATAAGTCAAAGAAGATTTCAATACTGATGTTACAACAATGACATATCCATAAGCAAAAATCAAACTTTATATTAAGAATAGCCTACCAGGAATCAAAGGTCCAAATATAAAGTTATTTAAATTTTTTTAGGAAAGGAGCATAAGATAAGCATCTGTAACCTAGGATTAATCAAAGAGTTTTGGTAAGCACACATTCTACCACCAAGGTGCAGCCAAAGCCCTGAGTTTTTAGGTATGATACCAAAAGCATGATCCATTTAAAAAATTACTAATTTGGGGCTGGAAAGATTGCTTGGTGGTCAAGGCGCTTGCCTGCCAAGCCCAATGCCCTGGATTCGATTCCTCAGTACCCACTTCTCGGCCTTCTTTTTTTTTTTTGCTAAGATCAAGTATAGATACACAAAGCAGATCATGAATCTGGAGTTCATTTGCAGTGGCTAGAAGCCCTGGTGTGCCCACTTACTCTCTGTCTTTCTCTCTCTCTCTCTCTCCCTCTCTCTCTCTCTCTCTCTCTCTCTCTCTCTCCTTGGAAATAAATTATTTTTAAAACACACACACATATATACATATATATTCATGAAACACTGTTAGCAACATAAGCATAAGCAAAACACATAGCCAATAAAATGGGCCTGGATCTAAAATATACAGTAAACTCAACAGAAAAGCAACAAACTAACAAGAAACTGGCAAAACATCCAAAAAGATGTTTTACTACAAAGAAGATATTAAAGGCATATAAGCACAGAACGTATGTCCACGAACCAGTAGAGAAAAGCAAATTAAATCACAATAGCCAGGCATGGCAGTGTACTCCTGTAATCCCAGCTCTTTGGAAGCAGAGGTAGAAGTGATACTGCAAATCAGTGAATACCATCAAAAATTCCAGACTCTGCCTCCTCAAAGAACTGAACAGAGGAGGCAAACAATGGAAATAGAAGCAGAGCCAGTTTATTAGAAAAAGAGCAGTTTAACTGCCCCACTGAGCAAAAGATCAGAGTTTTACGTTTTTTCAGAATAATATGACTTATTTACATAGGATGAAGCTTTTGACTCATTTTCATAACTCAGGCTTTGTATGTTACACATAATCCTACAATTTCATGTGTCTCATGTCCCATCAGCATCTTAAAATTCCCACCCTAAGGTATATATATATTAGTATTTTAATGAACCATAGGTTACTTGCAGACACTCTGGAGGGTATCTGCACCCTTGTGCCAGATTTAGCCCATCTTAG
This sequence comes from Zapus hudsonius, assembly GCA_004024765.1. Lineage (NCBI taxonomy): Eukaryota > Metazoa > Chordata > Mammalia > Rodentia > Dipodidae > Zapus > Zapus hudsonius. The sequence continues at coordinate 14,123 of PVHP010006216.1, forward strand.
CTGGGGGTTTCCAGCCTTCCTGTATTTCCCATTTCCTAGTTTAATCCCGCAGTCTTCATTTAAGGCTTTCTGGACCTAACTCTCCCCTCTACTCTCCTGCTTCAGGAGAATAGTTGTAAGTTCAAGGCCAGTTTGGGCTACAGAGTGAAATTTTGCCTCAAAAAATAAAAATGAAACAAACCACCCAAAAAACACAGTAAGATACTACTATACAATCAATAGAATACCTAAAATTAAAAAAAAAATTAACACCTAATGCTACCATGCATGAGGAGCAATAGAACACTTAAAACTTGCAAGTAAACTGGGATAACTCAAAAGACACCATGGTGCTGAGAAGAAATGACAGTGGAGTGTTCAGCACTGGGACATCTCTATCACACTTCATAAGGCTCAGGGTCTATTGCGGAAGAGGTGAAAGAAAGATTGTAAGAGCCAAAGGAAAGGTAGGGCTGCTCACAACACAAACTTCCAGATACAAAATGGCCTTGATATTCATGACCTTGCAGTGTCTGATAACATCTACACATAAAGGGAGGAAAAGATGATGACACCGAAACAAAACAGAGACTAAGAGTGGAGGAGATATGGGGGAGAGTAGGGAGGGAATCATAATGGTTTATGGTCTATGATTATGGAAGTTATCAATAGAAAGTTTTAAATAATGCAGGTAAAATTAAAATATAGTTAAATTAGAAAAAATAGTTTGGCAGTTTCATATAAAGTTAAACCTATACCTACTATATGATCCAATAATCCCACTCCTAGGCTTGACATACTAAAAATATACAAACATGTTTACATAAAACCTGGGTATACCAAACCCAAAAGTTCATCAGTGGTTAATGAATAAACAAACTATGATACATCCCACAATGTACCACTCAGCAGCAAAAAAGAAAGCCTATTGCTTGACATAACTTAGATGAATCTCAAAGGCATTATGCCAAATGAAAAGAATGAGTCTTAAAAGATCACATAGTATTCCGTTCATATGACAATCTCCTGGGATAATGAAAAACTCATTGGTTTCCAGGGTAATGGATGAGGAAAGGGTATGACTACAAAGAGATAACTTGGTATAACCTATATCATGATATAAATGAATTGAAATGGTAGCTATGTAGACATACATTTTATCTTATGATACTTTTTAAATACCTCAGTAACCAATGGGTGGTCATTAATTTCCAACTTCAGATCTCTTCCTGTGACTTCTCCTCTAGGCCCCTAATCCATTTATCTAGCTTCTCTGGGATATATCATCACTTCATCTTTAACATCTGACAAAATGGCATTTTCACCTTTCCCCTCAAACCTAAATGAACAACACAAACATTCAACTAGTTAGTCACTAAAGCTAGAAACACCATGTCATCTTTAAACATAAGTCCTATGAAATACATGACTAACAATGTGACATAAGACTATATAGTCTCTGTTCTCTGAGTTCCTGATAAAGCTCCTAAAATTCTTGTAATTTCCTGAATGTAGGACCATCTTTTGCTATAATATTTGGAATCCTGTTTTATAGATATAAGAGCATCTATAACCCTTGAATTTTAAGACAGGGAGTAAGGAGTAGTTTTTTTTTCTATGTTACCGATATAACTGGTGGCTGAAATGGACAGTTTCAGGATAAGGAGAGATTTCCAGGGGGGAACTTTGTTTCATTCCTGTCCCCACCATCTCCATAAAAATGGAAAGCAATAGAGTTCTTGGTCAAAGAATACATCCAAGTGAATGCATCCATATGCTAAGAGGATGGCAGAACCTAGCTCCATCAGGAGGAAAGCTCCTGTGCTTGGGTTCCTTCCAGACCTTTTTCACAGGCTGTTCACCTTCGTTCTTTGCAATTCTTTATAATAAGGAATAAACATACACACTTTGCTTAGTTCTATGAAACATTCTAACACATTATCGAACACAAGAAAGTAGACATGGGTACTTCTGATTAGCCACTGGTGTCTGAAGGGGAAAGCAGTTTTATACGACTAATCACTTAACTTGTATAATCAGCATTATGTGTAGGTAATGTCAGAACTGAATTGTAGGTCTTTCAATCAGTGTGCAGAGAGTTGGAGAGTTGCTTACATAAAGGCTTATTTGGTGTCAGAAGTCTGTTTTTCTGTTTTCCCTTCAGTATTCTATAGCACTACTTTATCTATATCCCCAGTAATTCTGACTATATGGAGCACATAGCAAGCACTTATTAAGCTTTTTGTTGAACAAATGAAAAAATAAGACTATGGCCCCTTTTTTTTTAATCCACACCAAATAACTCATTAAATTCAGCTGATATTTTCTTGATATCTCTCACTGCCACACTCTTAATTTAAACTGCCATCATCTCTTACCCAAATGCTGCTATAATGACCCCTCTAATGATGACAGGAATAATTTTACCAACCCACCACCACAAATATCCTTTTCTGAGAACTGCTGTTTTTAATAGGAATAAAAGAATCACTTCATGTTGCAGGAAAGAGGTAGGTAAATGGCAGTTATTGGCATAAAAAATGAATAAATGAATATAGACATTAAAGTGAGGAATTTCCAAAAAGGTAACAGATTTACATTACACTGGAACATTTATAAATATGATTTCTTGGTATTAATAAACAATTTATACCCAATTAGGTTTTCTCAGTTCAAGAACGTTTAAAAAGATAAAAACCATCAGAGTTCACTATTGAAGTTTTTTCACTTTTCAATAAGATTTTCCATCTAATACATTTATTGTCACATTCCCTTCTGAGAACTGCTTTTAACCAACCCTCAGCAATTTATGAAGACACTGTTCATCTCCTGTTTCTTATACACACATGCACACATGTGCACACACATACATGTAATACAAAAAGAAACAGCAGCCAACCAGAGTATCGAACTACCTTCATATAGTTCACTAACTGTGTCATCCTGTCTCAACTTTATGACTTACTGTGTGTAGTACCTCTACCTCAAACTTCTTTCCCATTTCTGGAGTTGACTAACTACTCTGAAGACACAATGACATTTACCACGTCCTCCAAGAATTGTTGCATTCCTTTCCATTCTGCGATAACAGTGCTTCTCGTCATACCAGTAGTAAGTACTCTTTGTACTTCTCACATTAGAGTTTCATATCATAGCACAATCTGATATAGATGATGTCTTTTATTCCTAAATAAACTCTATCTCCCAGTATAAGTTACCTGGTCCACAGTGGGTACTCATTATGAATTATCAATGCAAAACTGACATGAAGAGGAGGGAGAGAGGAAAGAAATGTCTAACAGTGCCTTAGGCTTAGCTCATGATGTGATAGGAAATCTAACATAAAGAGTTTGATCCACTAGGAGTCTGGCCATCTATTTTAAAGAGAACAAAAAGGAATGACAAAATAACACAATATTCTGAGAAAAATGACTGCACTGACTACCATATGAATAATATGACAAGTAACAAAATAAGTATGAGGTAAACTGTTGGAGCCAAAGAGTACAGCCAAACATACACTGGAATGCTTCCCTTATTTACTTCAGTATTATTTTTCTCCCAGTGAATATTCCAAAATCAAGTCTTTTGTTTAGTATGGAGGCTGACAAGCCTGTTCCTAATACTTGAGTCTAAGCAACTTGGCCTCATAGAGGTATAAAAAGATTCACATTTCTAAAAAAGCTGTTTTTCCAAAAGAAAAATTATAAACAAGGGCAAACTTCCATCCACGCCTCCTCCATACTAGCAAAGAATTCTCATAGTCAAGAACAATTATGAAAATCTATCTTTTGGAATGATCAGCTGGTTATTTTCCCAAGCAGAGCCTATCATACCAAAATCTTACAAGTTGAAGCCCAGTCCTCAGCTTTACAAGTTAGAAACCAAGTCACTGAAGATTTAAGTGGAGGGTTCCAAGACTATACTACATGTGGAAATACTGCAATAATTCTACATGCCTACAATCTTCACATCAAAATATTGGTGTTATTTAAAGAAAAACTTAAGAAAACCCTATCTCTCTTATAGGATTGTCCTTGTTAGGTGAAAGTGTTATGCTTCCTCATTAAACCTTGTGCTCCTCCTCCTGTTAAAAGATAAAATAATTTCTAAATACACAAATAAACCCATAACTAGGTTAGGAAAACAGTGGTAGATTCTACTTTAGCCCATCCACTTCCTTCTTTGGTATCATCAACTAACTTTATTTTAGGTACCTGCTTCTAGGAAAGCAACTTAGCCTCAGGAGGTGATCCTTGATTAGCAAATAAGCCTTAGTAACATTTGCAATTCCAGTAAGTGGTTAAAGAAAGATTATATGACACAATTTGGCTAATGGGGTGTGAGGCAAATAGGGAAGAGAGGGGTGGCTTTCAGGACAGTGATTTCGTTTGGTTGGGGTTTTTAATCTTGAAAAAAAGACCTAAGAAAAAGTCAGTTCTTCTACTGTTCTTTGACCAGTGCTGTGTGCCGGACATAAGAGCTAAAGGGAAAGCCTGCTTCTTGCTGCCACATAAGAATAACCAGTGTCCTGAAAACAGCAAAATAGGAAAAATGGAAAGTAACCAAGATTCTGATGAACTTCAGAATTAACATATCAATAATCTTCCTACTTCTGGAGTTGTATGAACTTATAAATCCCCTTAATGTCTCAGCCATTTTGAGGCAGGTTAGAAAGACAGGGACAATTGTGGGGACATGAGAAGAGTGCCTCATTCTTGCCTGCTAACATAATTCTAACATAATTAACATCTTCTGTAACAGTTGCCATCAGAGAAACAGTATTTCTTTTTTATAGAAATATTTTTTGAATAAAAATGTTAAAGTAGCAATGAACTGTGCCTAAAGTCCAAACATATATGGTCTTTTTCCTTTCCCAGTTGTAAACCTGCAATTTTCTAAGAAGCTCACAAGAAATCTTAATCCCCTTGTGTAACCCTTGTGGCCCATGGTTTTATCTTATCAGATTGTAATGCCATCTAAGGTACCTCTGGAGCGACCCTATAATCTCACATCAAAAAAGAGGGAGAAAGGAAACAAACAGTTTATTAGTCATTCTTTGAGATGTTAAAATTCCAAGAGCTTCTGAAGTGCTTTGAGAAGCCCACACCCATACTTTCAGTGTGTTCATTCTTTCCCTGAGGACCTTTGTATTTACGTGTGTGTGTGTGTGTGTGTGTGTGGTATACACAAATGTATTTGCTCATGCAGCACCCATGAGCTCACCTGAGGTGGGGTGCACTTATGGGTGGTGGCCAGAGTGGAACATTGGTTGTCCCACTCCATCACTCTTCCTCCCATTCTTATTTCAAATAGTCTCTTACTCATCTTGGAGCTTGCTGTCTTTCTGGTAAATTCCAGTGATTCTCAGGTCTCTGTTTCCCTACAATACTGGGGTTACATATGTGCATGATCACACCCAGCTGGTTTATATGGGTCCTGGAGATCAAACTAGAATGGTTTCTCGGGCCTCCTCAGGCTCTCATGCTTACACAGAAAGTGCTCTTAACTATACAGCTTCTCTCCAGCCCAAACTTTCTATTTTTAATAAACTCCAACTCTGCTTCCTATTGGCTCATCCTGAAATTCTTTTCTGTAGTGAAGTCAAGAGCTGACTTGACTTGAGTGGAAGACCTTGAAGGAACAGGGGACTCTCAGACTGCTGCTGCAGTTCTAGGTTGTGCTCCTTCCTGCTGCACTGCCACTGATGATTTCAAGTTGAAGTTTTGGTGATTCTAATCATTCCAACTGCTACAACAGCCAATCAAAGGGAAGGAACTATACAGGATATAAACAAATTTTATATTTAACATAAAGTCTTACTTGGCTCTATAAATCTCAAATTTAAAAAATCTGGAGGGCTGGAGAGATGGCTCCGTGGTTAAGGCACTTGCCTCCAGTGCCTAAGACCCTGGGTTCAATTCCCCAGGACCCACATAAGCCAGACCCACAAGGTGGTGGCCCTGGTGCATTCTTTCTCTCTCTCTCTCTCTCTCTCTCTCTCTCTCTCTCTCTCTCTCTCTCTCTCTCTCTCTCCGTTTAACAATGAATAAATAAAATATTTTTAAAAATCTGGAGTTAGAAGGACTGAGCTTAGATGCTGAAATCTTTTTACTTACCAATCTAAAATCCTTCAGTAATTCATTTGCAGTATTCAGAATATAATCCCAACTCTGGCATGGCATTCATTAAGCAAAGAGTGGTGATTATCTGTCCCATTCTTTTTACCAACTTTCTAACAAACCCTAAATTTCAGGAATAGTAAGGATTCTTGCAACTATCATAAGGGACTGCAGAATCTCTCCTGACTCCATTTAAGGGCAAATGCTGCTTTCTCTATTTGAATCCCTAACTCTTACAGAGCCTTCAAATTTCAATTTGCAAGCCAGGCCTGAAGGTACAGGCCTGTAATCCAAGCTACTCAGAAGGCTGAGGCCAAAGGACTGCAGGCTCAAGGATAGCATAGGCTATGGAATGAGTTCAAGGTCAGTGGGAGCCTGTCTCAAAACAAACAGTAAAAACAAAGAGGGCTGGGGATATAGCCAGTATATACTTTCCTAGCGTGTGCATGTAAAATTTCAAAAGAGCTCTATCTCTTCCTTCTCTCCTCTTCTTTTCCCCCACCCACCAGCTATGTTCAGACTAGGTCTAAGATTCTGAAATTGTCTCCAGTTATGATGAATGAGTAATCCAAGAGAGAATGCCAGTCTCCACCTCAATCACATCTCATGCAAGGCCTTTCTTTCCTTCCCATTGGAGTCTTTAAGGTATTTTAACTATAGGATCATACCATGTGCAAATAGAGGTAATCTGAGTTCTTCCTTTTCTATAAGCATCCTTTTTAGTTGTTTTTTTTTCTTTGTTTCATTTTGTGTTGACAAAGTATTGTTGTGTAGTACAGGCTGGCCTGGACTCCATGATGTAGCCTTATACTTGACTTTTTGCCTTAGCCTTCCAACTGCTGGGATTACATAGGTCAGCAACCACCCTAGCTCCTGTTTGTATACTATGAATTTCATTTTCTTGCTCTATTGCTTTGGCTAAGCATTCAAACACTATCAAGAATAAAGCCAGAGAGAACAGACATCCTTCTCTCATTCCTGGTCTTAGAGGGAATGATTTCAGTTCTTTCATATTTAGTGTAATGTTGGTTATAGCCTTTATTATATTGAATTATGTTTCTTCTATTACTGGTTTCTTCTGGCCTTTTATTATGACAGCATTGTCAAAGGCTTTTTCTATATCTACTGAGTGAGATGTTCCTATAATTACTGTCCCTGATGTATGTCCCATTGATTGTTTTTAAGCAACACTATTCTACAGAGTTGCTAAATCAGCCCAAAATGACCCAAAACAAGTTATATTCATTTTTTCAAACATTAAAAGCACTGGAAAAATGTCATTTTCAAGGAAATTAACAGCACTTAACAAATATTTACTATGAAATATTATGTTATAGATCGAGGATAAAAGATGGATAAGAGTTATCTCTGTTCCCAATAACATTTTGTCTGGCACTGAATATTGCCAAAGCTCTCCTTCATTAATTATAAATGTTGTGTACTAAAGTTTTCTCAATCAAAACTACAGGGTCCCAAAAATAAAATCTGCAGGGAGCAAACAAGGAAATTATCCTAAAATTTACAAATTATATATATACATATATATATATATGTATATATATAATATAGGCTATACTACATAATATGTGAGTATAATTTTGATGAAAGTACTTAACATAATTCATAATAATTATTTAAGAAACATATGTTAGCTGGGCCTAGTAGTAAAAGCCTGTAATCACAGTTATCTGTGAGGTTGAGGAAAAAGGATCAAGTTCATCCTTCAAGGTATGCCTAGGAAACACCCCAGTGTTCAAAACCAGCCATGTCCCTGCTGGGGATATAATACTTGCACAGTATTGTGAGGTCTTACGTTCAATCTCTAGGGCCACAATATAAATGAATCTAGATCAACTATTATGTCTATTAAGTATTTTAAATAAAGACTAGAGAGTGGCTCGGTGGGAAAGGTGCTTGCTTGTAAAGCTTTGTGGCCTGAGGTTTGGTTCCCCAGTACCCAAATAAAACCAGATACACTAAGTGGTACATGCATCCAGAGTTTGTCTGCAGTGGCAAGAGGTCCTGGCATATCCAATATCTGTGTCTCTCTCTTCTCCTCTTTCTCTCCTTGCAAATAAATAATAAATATAATATTCAAAAAAATATTTTAGAGCTGGAGAGATTGCTTAGCAGTTAAGGCACTTGCTTGCAAAGTCTAACAACCCGAGTTTGATTCCCCAGTACCACGTAAAGTCAGATACACAGAGTGGCACATGCATCTAGAGTTCATTTATAGTGGCTAGAAGCCTTGGTGCACCCATTTTCTCTCTCTCTCCTCTCTCTCTCTCTTTTCTCTCTCTCTCTTCCTCTCCCTCCTTCCTTCCCTCCCTCCCTTCCTCTCTGCTTGCAAATAAATAAAATTTTAATTATAAAATTAAATTTAACCAGTATTATTTTGCTGATGATATATCCTATTGAGTTCACAAAGTAGTATTTTTTTCCAAAAATATTTCATGAGAATGCTGAACCAGGGAGTTACCCTGCCCAAAATGCTATTTTGCAAAAAGATTATTTTGAGTTGAAAGGACTTGGAAAACAGCAGATACAAAAAGGGCACTCTGACTTTCTTTATCTTCCTGAAAGGAGAAGATAAAACTTCAACATGAAAGTTACCCTCCATACACCAGGATAAAAGAAACACTGTTATCACCAGAAAGGAGGAGCTGCAGCCAAAGGAAATCTGTAGAAACTTTGTTGAACTAGCCCTTATCTTCCTACTTCTTCATGATTAACAGCTGGGCCTAAACCCCTGTGTCTTCTCAGCACAATTTACTACTCTCTTCATCCAACTATGAGTATGTGGTAGCTTTAACTGTTCCTCTGGGTCCTCATTTTCCAGCAGGGGCATCCATGAATGTGTAGAAATCTGTATGCTATCTTCTTGTGAATCTGTCTTAAAGCATTAATTTTCAGTTAGAGCCTCTTGTGAAGTTTTATCTCCCCTATAATGGCGAAATATTCAGTCTCATTCCAATGGTAAAGAAGATACTTTCAATGTTTAGTTGCTCCTTCAGTTTACTAAAAGTACAATATTTAAAAATATTAAAAGAGAAAAAATAAAACATGACTTATTTATCCAACTTTAGAACCATGATCAGCTTATCTTCTATCTTGGTAAGCATAAAAGATTCCTTAGAACCCCTCTAAAGAACCAAAAATTTTGATGGAAACAGTTTGCAGAAAAAAATCACGACTCTAGGTCAGAGTACTCTAAATCTGGGGGAAAGTGATGTTAGCCTACCAACCTTCACCCCAGGGAGAGTCAAATAAAACCAGAATAGAAGAAATGTATGGAATGGGGCAAAGAGTAGAATGGGACCTGTTTTAAGGTTGAATTTTGATCTCTGGTTTTCTTTAAAGACATAAAACATGTACTAAAGATATCCATTTATAGAAATATACTGTGGTGTCTATTATGGGCACACACCATTCTAGACAAGATACACACAAAGTGATCAGGTCTAATTAAACTCAGGCATTTGTATGGTGCAAAACTTTTTCAAGGACTGTCATAGAGCATTTGTTTCTTTTCTTTATCTCTCTCTTCTTTCTCTCTCCTTCTCTCCTTCCCTCCTTCCTTCCTTCCTTTTTCTTCTTTGCCTGGAACTCAGTATGTCCCAGGATGACCTCAAAGTCAAGGCAATCCTCATACTTCAGCCCACCAAGTGCCAGTGTTACAAACATGTAACACAAGCCCAGAATTTATTTGAGAACGCGATACACTTTGGAAAAAAGTGCAAACTTGGAAAAAAAATACAACAGTATTTAACCTCCAAATAAGAGAGATAACATAGGGTATCTCCAAAAAAAATGTAATTAGGATGCTTTTCAGTTTTGGTAAACCAATGAGTTTATTGGGGTTACTTACAAAACAGGGTGAAGGGTTGCTCACAGGAGCAATAGATGACTCAAAGGCAGCTGTATCACCGAAAAGCCCACCCCAGCATAGGTGATGACTCACAGAAACTGCATCTCTGGAACACATTGCACCACTTGCAGGCAGCTACCTCCATCAGAGAGTCTCTCCACAAATAGGATTTTTACTGAGAACTTTTCACCAAAATTTTTTTAAGTTGAAGAAAGCCTCTAACATTTAAATTTTTTAAATATTTTATTTATTTATTCATTTGAGAGTGAGAGAAAGAGACACACAGAGAGTACAGAGAGGGAGAGAGAGACAGAGAGAGAATGGGCATGCCAGGGCCTCCAGCCAGCCACTGCAAACCAACTCCAGACACATGTGCCACTATGTACATCTGGCTTTATGTGAATACTGGGAAATCAAACTCTGGTCCTTCTGCTTTGCAGGCAAGCACCTTAACCACTGAGCCATCTCTTCATCCCACCAATGTTTTAATAAATTTTTCCACCTCATATTTAAAATTTGTATATTTAGTCTTATTAGAGAATATATACATATTTAGTGGAAATGTTTCAACAATTGGAAATACAGAAAGAAAATACAATATAGTAAAAATGAAGGGAACAAAATTTACTCTCAAGATCTTGGAGTATAAGGAATCCGTAATTGCTGTGCCATAAGATTTTTAAGCCTAAATGTGGTGGCTCAAATATGTTAATCCCAGCATTCAGGAGGCTAAAGCAGGAATTCAAGGCCGGCCAAGGGCCAAGGCTATACAGTAAAATCCTATCACAAAAAAAATAAAAAATTAGAATATGTTTTGTTCTCCTTTCAACAACTCACTTTTCATTATTGTGAAGACATGTATGATTTGTACTAAAATTCCTATAAATCAAAGAAAATAGCTTTAAGCACAGCCGGGTATACCTGTATTCTCAGCACTTGGGAGAGGGAGATAGGAAAATTGCAAATTTGACGTCAGCTTGTGGTACATACACAGTAGCAAGTAAAATAAGACAAACAAAAAATAGAGCTGAGATAGGGACAAGTGGATACCTATATGGTTATACATGAGGAGACTATGAGATGTTATAAAACACCACAAATTTGAGTTCTGAGTTCAATAAGAGACCTTGCCCCCAAAAATAGGGGCTAGGGAGGTGGCTCAGCAGTTAAAGGTGCTTGTTTGCAAAGTGTGTCTGCCCAAGTTCAATTCCCTAGCCATCCATGTAAAACCAGCCATAAAAAGTACAAATATTTGCTTGCAGTGATGAGATCCTGACATCCTCACATACACACACATAAATAAATAAATATTTTTAAAATAGAAAATGACTGAAGATACCGAGCATTGACCTCTGCCCTCCACATGCATGTGCACCTGCACATACACATAAGAATATGCATGCACATGGGAACAAATTATGCACACACATGCACCTCCCCAAAACTTAGAGAGGTTCATTCAGTAAACCACTCCTGCTAAATTCTCAAAGCTGCCTTCTTGTTGTGAGATTTGGACAGGACCAGAGTAGAGAGAAATGTGTCTGGAGTCAGGCAAAGATCTCTTTTCCTTTTTAAAATTACTGTGGGATGGGAGCATACTGACCTCTTCATCAGGAAGCTTTCTTTGCTTGAGAGCCGAGACCAATGCAGCACAATCACTTGTGAAGAGAAGGGAGGACACCTGCCTGCTTCTGGCTCAAGATTAAAAATTCTGAAATTCCCAGCAGTACAGTCTTATGGACTGTACGTATTAGGTGGCAAGCAAAAGGACTAACTACACAGGAAATGGTGACACACAAAATGTTGAAACCATTTGCAATTAAAAAGCAAGTTTAGTTTGATAAAGCACCTTGCCTGGGACCACACAGCAAATTGGTTTTTAACCTGGACATGTTTTACTCTAATAAAACTTAATCCTGAAATATAAAAAAGAATTCCTGGGCTGGAGAAATGGCTCAGGGGTAAGGCACTTGCCTTCAGTGCCTAAGGCCCCCGGTTCAATTCCCCAGGACCCACATAAGCCAGACCCACAAGGTGGTGGCCCCGGTGCTCACTTGCTCGCTCGTGCTCTCTCTCTCTCTCTCTCTCTCTCTCTCTCTCTCTCTCTCTCTCTCTCTCTCTCTGCTTGAAAATGAATAAATAAAATATTTTTAAAAAAAGAATTCCTATTTAAAATACATAAACTCCCTGAGATTGCTGGCTCATATCTTTATATATTCATAGCACTCAGTAGACTGAGGAAGAAGGACTTCTGCAAGTTCAAGGCCAACCTGAGCTGTATGTGAATTTTGAGTCTCAAAAATAAATTAAATACATAGTTATTTTATTAAAAATGTGTAAGCTTCAATCAATAATTTATGAAAGTAGTTTTATTAAGGGAACTTCAATCAGTACTAAAATTATTATGTTAAATTTCAAGCACCTTACAAAAGTTGAGGAGAGGAAGAAACTACTAAATAGAAGATTGGAAATTTATTTCCTTGTAATTGCAAAAAGTTAGTCAACAAAGGATTTAGGCTGATGCATAAAAGCTACATAATTTTCTCTGCCTTCTTTCTCTACTAGAATAAATGAAAAAAGCTAACTAAAAATATTCCCAAACTATTAAAAGTAGTCAGTGAACAAAAACTTTAGGCATTACTAAAAGGGATTATAATATAGAGATGTCCTATGTTTCTGAAGAAAAATAATACTAATGTTGCAGTAAGAAAGAAGCCCAGGAAATGGAAGTAAATTACAGTAGGAAGAAAAACTTAATATACATTTCTAGATAATCATTCAATTCATGATCATTGTGTATATAGTATGTGCCTGAAACAATGCAATGTATCAGCTAGCTAGTCTCTTGAAACAAAAACTTCAAAATACATTGTGTTTACCATTCTTTTCACTTACCACTCACTATATAGTAAAAATAAATAAATAAAACGTACCTATTATACCTCAAAAATGTCTTCCTTATGTACCCTATGTCTTTTTATTTCTATAAAAAATTTTTATTGCCGGGCATGGTGGCGCATGCCTTTAATCCCAGCACTTGGGAGGCAGAGGTAGGAGGATCACCGTGAGTTCAAGGCCACCCTGAGATCACACAGTAAATTCCAGGTCAGCCTGGACTAGAGCGAGACTCTACCTCGAAAAACCAAAAAAAAAAAATTTTTTTTATCATTTCTTAACTAGCATTTTCTCACTGAGGTCCCCTTTCTCTCTTTTTTTTTTTCAAATGGGTCTTGCTAAATTGGCCAGGCTCTTAACTCCTGAACTCAAGGGTTCCTCCTGTCTCAGCCTCCTAAATAGCTGGGATTATAGTAGCGTGCCACTGTGCTCAACTGTAGTTCATTTTATATGCTAACACCAGAGTTATCTTGCTTAAAATGTTATTCCTTCATAAAATATGCATTACTTAGTGTTTATTATGTGACATATGGGATGCAGCAGTTGAAAAAGAGAATAAATTTGTCATAAAACCTGTGTTCCTACAGGAGAGTCATGATAGAACAGAAAAAACAAGTTATATGATTTTAAAAAAAAAAACTTCTACAGAAAGGCTCAGAGGGAAAAATTACAAGGACACAAAAAAGAGGTTAGACTTAGCTCTAGTAGCTAGGAAAGACTTTGGTGAGAGGACAGCATCTAGGTGTGCCCTTAATGAAATAAGGAACCTAACTAATACCTTAGACATAAGAACAGCAGACAAGAAAACCCTCAAGCAAGAGAAGCCTAATGTGGCTAAAGCAGAATGAACAAAAATAAGAAGTAGAATTACAGGGAATGAAGTCAAAGGTTATAGTTTGCCAGGCCTTGGTTTTGAAAGTGAAGGTTCTATATTCATTGATTTATACAACATGACACCAAATTCATGGTGGCAATAATCTGGGTGACTGGAAGTTTGGCTGTAAAGTTGAGTAAGAGTTCCATAATCAGAAGGTACTAAAGGCAGAGGCCCAACATGCACACAGAACAGTCTTCTCTCTAGACATTGTCCAATTCAGTACACCAAACACAAATCATAAGCCCTTCATCATAGCTAACTCATGCAGAAAAACACTTTCCTCTTCTGGGAAAAATACTATTTATTTCAGGCTCTATAGTTCTTTTAAACACAATGTTTGATGAATAGTGGGAAAATGCTGAGACATTAGTAAGAAGCAAGAAAAGGTGACCCATACAAACAACCTACATAAGAAAATCAGAGAGACATCAATGACAAACTTACCATTAGGTATCATGAATAAGAAGAGGGTCATAGTACCAATTATATAAAATATTGATAAGCTAGGGACAGATGTTTGAATCTTAAGGATAACTGCTTAAAATTACAAAGAGAACACTATTACTAGGGGAAACATGAATAAAAATGTGTTGGCAAATCCAAGTGACAGCAAGAAAAAGGGAGAAAGAAGCACAGAATTGCTAGGACAACAGAAAACACAGAGTGATGTGTTCCTTTTAAAACCAGACATATCTCTGACTAAATTAACATTGACCAATGTCTTCTTTTGCACTGTGTGTATCTGTGGGCATGCAGATACACACAAGTGTGGGCAACCTCAGGGTGTTTGTCCTTTTTCCACCTTCTTTCTGAGGCAGTCTCTTGTTTTGCCACTGCATGCACAAGTCTAGCTGACCCACAAGCTTATGGATGCTCCTCGCCCCACCTCCCAATGATGTAGCATGATGAAATCACAGATGAGTGGACCAGTTTGCATCCAGCTTTATATGGGTGGTGTGGAACTGATTTAGGGCCAACAGGCTTGCAAGTGTCTTTCTTTAATAGCTGAGCCATAACCCCAGACTCAGAGCAAAGTCTTTCATAACAGAAAAAGAATTGTTGGAATGAATGAAAATGAAAAAAAATCCACTATTTGTCATTAATAGCATAATTGTTTAGAAATACTAAAAGTAAAGAAATGAAGAAACAAATCATATCTTGCAGGCACTGATCAAAAGAATTCTTAAAAAGAACAATAAAAATAAAGACAGGCATTTTCTAATGATAAGGGTCAATTCACCAGGAAGATACAACTATCCTAAATCTCAATGTATCTAATAAGATAACTTTCAAATCATATGAAGCAAAAATTGTCAGAAACTAAGAGATATGAACAAATCCACAATCCTAGAATGGTATTTCATCACACCTTTCTTAGTAAATAATTTTAAAAATATGTAAGGATATGAAATATTTGAGGACCATCATTAACAATATTGATCTAGAATGTACCCAATAATCACAGAATTCATATTATTTTCAGGTACATCTAAAACCAAAGTTCAACATAAAAACACAAAGCAAATCAAAATAAATACTCACACAGCTGTGCAATTAAGCTAAAATTCAGTAATAGTGTTAATCTACCCTGTTTCTTGGCACAGAGTTCTAAAATTTGCAATTTCCTTTCCAATTTCCAAAGTGTTTTTGTTGTTGCTTTATTTTTGGTATGCTATGGGATGACTGGTGGCTGGCAGCTCTTTCATAGCCTTAAAATGGGACTTGTTGCCAGAGAAACTATGTGATTAGGAGGCTAGAGCTCTCAACCTTAGCCTTTAATCTCAGTTTGGGAATCAGTAAGTATAGCTGTAAATATTTAAAGGCCAAGAAGAAATTACAACATTTTGCAATGAATGATGATGAATATACTACCATGTAAATTATACACTGAAGAAAAATGTTAAAAGGTAAAAATACAAAAAGTCTATCACCCATCAACAACAATTACTACAAAATTCTAGCTTCTCTTCAATATTCTCTCCCAAAAGTTTTTTAAACCTTAAAAATCCGAGTTACCCTCTTGTTCTTTAAAAACAAAACAACCCCCAAAAAAACTTTCATAAAATTTATTTTTAAACCTCACTTTGGTGGTGGTTGTGTGTGTGGGGGGGGGGGGGAACAGGCTCTTATCCTGTAG
>PVHP010006216.1:35000-61471 GCA_004024765.1 Zapus hudsonius
GTCATGGAAATGTTTTATAAAGCCAAGACTTGAAAAAAGAACCTGCGGGCTGGAGAGATTGCTTAGTGGTTAAGGCACTTGCCTCCAGTGCCTAAGGCCCCAGGTTCAATTCCCCAGGACCCACATAAACCAGACCCACAAGGTGGTGGCTCTGGTGTTCTCTCTCTCTCTCTCTCACTCTTTCTCTTTCTGTATCTCTCTGCTTGAAAATGAATAAATAAAATATTAAAAAAAGGAAAAAAGAAAAAAAAGAACCTGCTATGTGATTATTCATCACTATGATGATGACACATGTAGACATTTTTTGCTCCTTTCTCAAAAAAATTACATTTTGTAATTACAGGATTTGAATCCATTGTTATATTACTTTCCTAGAAGTATCATTAAAAAGTATAAAAGTCTGGTGACTTTAAAAAAAAGATACTAAGATCACAAAAAGCCATACAAGAAAAATTACTAATATACTTAGATCTCATTAAAAGTATTAAAATACTAAAATGTCTGCTCACCAAATGATGACACTAAGTGTTAGAAAAGTTATTCACAAAACATGTATCTAATGTAGGGCTGATGAAAAAGCATCTACAGAGTATGGTTAGCTTGGTGGTAAATGTACTTGCCTGGCATGCTTAAATTCCTGGGTTCAAACCCATTCCCACAACACACATAACAACAGCAATAATAAAGAAGTAATCAAACTTTGAAATGGGTAAAAGATTTGAGTAGGAAGGTATTTTTTAAAGTAGATTTGTGAATAACCAACATATATATTAAATGGGCTCAACATTGTCAGTGGGAAACAGAAATTACTAGATTCCCACCATAAGATCTAACTTTTAAAAGCTTCATGATATTAAATACTGACCAGGAGGGCTGGAGAGATGGCTCAGCGGTTAAGGTACTTGCCTCCAGTGACTAAGGCCCTGGGTTCAATTCTCCAGGACCCACATAAGCCAGACCCACAAGGTGGTGGCCCTGGTTCGTTCTCTCTCTCTCTCTCTCTCTCTCTCTCTCTCTCTCTCTCTCTCTCTCTCTCTCTCTCCCACTGTATCTCTCTGCTTGAAAATGAATAAATAAAAAATTTAAAAATAAATAAATAAATAAATAAATAAATACTGACCAGGAAAGACAGCAACCTAATCTTCAACACATTATTTTGGGGATACAAAACAATATAATTGTTTTGGAGAAAAGTCTAGCAGTTTATTAAAAACTAAGTATATATGATTATGCAAATATGACTCAACTCACACCTTACATTTTTACTAAAAGAAATTAAAACATATGTGATAATAAAAAAAAGACCAGGACTACAACTTTCGTAGCAAATTTATCCACAGTAGCTAATAAGTAGCCAAGGTATCTATCAACGGGAGAATGGATATTCACACTCACATAGAACACTACTCAGCAATAAGATATGAATTGCTACTCATGTATTCAGTTACCATAGAGCAACCTAAAACATGATTAGTAAAATAAATGCTTACGTGAATGTCCTTACATTGAATTATTTCATTTATATCAAATTCAAGAATAGGCTAAAATAATTTTTAACAAGAATTAGAATAATGACTGTTTCTTGGAGGAAAACATAAGGATTAACTGTGATAGGGCATGCAAAAACCCTCCAAGATAATGGGAATATTCTTCTGATGGAATCTGGAATACACATGTATGTATCAAAACTCAACAAATGCTTACAGCAGACTTATCTATCATACTACAGTAAATTTTATCTTCTAAGACTAAGGTAAACCCTCAAATAATAACGTTTAATGATATTTATGCCTAAATATTTAGGGAGAGCAGAGCAATAAGTATAATTTATTTTGAAGTGCATCCAAAAATAATATGGATAGAGACACGAGAGAGCAGATAAAGGATAATAGTAATTATATCAAAATGTTAGCCGTCTACTCCAAGTCTTGGCTATGCATGTGTGTACTAGAATTATTTACAATTTAAATAATTGAGCTGTCAATGGCTTAGAGCTACTCACATTTCTAAGAATTGCCTTTGGCTGACTGGAATCACCTTGCCCAGGAAGCTTCCAGTCTCACTGTCACCACTGTGGAGAGGCTCTCAGCCAACATCTGCTTATATAACACAGAGGTACAAAAGAATAGCTTCCTTAAGTCCAGGAAGGGATAACACTGTCTTGTGATTTGTATGTCCTAATTTTCACTATCTTTCTTCTGCTTTTTCTTTAAAAATTTATCTCTGAAAAAAAATTATGTACCTATTTGGTCAATGTCAATTACCCTACTAAATATAAGCTTCAGGAGAAATGGAACTTGTTGTTTAATTCATTACTGTATCTCTGAAGCTGAAAGATAGGCATATTACACACAGCAGGTGCCAAAAATACATATTTATTAAATTATCAAGTATATTTATTTTGTCTGTACATCATGGTCTACATCAAACCCTTGCTATGAAACCTGATATAATTTTTATCTTCGATGCCAAGTTATAGTAAAGAGTTAATAAATAAGCATTGAGCAAAGATGAATATTAACTTATTAGGGCTAAGAACATAGCTCAGAGGCAGAGTGCAGGACTAACAGGTATGAAGCTTATGTTTAATTCCCATGGAAAGAAAGGAAGGAGGGAGGGAGCGAGGGAGAGAGGAAAAGAGAGGGTGAGGGAAGAATAGGCAGTAGGGAGACTTGGAGAGAAGGAGAGGAAGAAAGAGAATATTAACTTAATGAAGCAGTAAAGGGGCATGATGTAAGTGTCATTATACAAGAGAGGCTTTCAATCAATTAGAAGAATACACACAGTGAATGTGAACTAGAGAGTCAGAAAAAAAGCCTGAAAACTCTTCCCCAGGGGGTGAGAGGGATTAAGAAAATTATAGTCATTCAAACCTTTGCCACAGAACCTCTTGATTTATTTTTTGTCTTTATTTGCATACAATATTTTATATGATGTTCAAAGTTTTTAAAGGAAAACATATATAAGCACAAAAGAAACTGGTTAAAATTTAATAAAAACTAGAAGTCAAAAGGATAAAAATCTCTTGTCTAAAAAAATATTCTAAATATGAATTGAAATTTTTGATGGATAGAATATAACACTATTATGTGATGTTTGATCTTTTCAATTTTGACTGGATTTAGAAACACCTAGAAGTCTGATGAGGCCCACCTCTGGGAATGTCTATGAGGATGTTTTCAGAGATTACCTATGAGTGTAAGACTACCCCTGAATATGTGTGCCACTGTCCATGGACTGGAGGCCAAAAGGAATAAAAAGGGGGGAAAGGAGAAAGTCAGTTGAATACCCACATTCTTTCTCTCTGCTTCCTAGTCTGCCACTGTGCAATGACAACTTGTCTTAGCCACAAACTCCTGGCAACATGATGTCCTGCCCAAGCACATGGGATCAAATGAACATGAACTGAACCAAAATAAATCTCATTTAAGATGTTCTGTCCATTAATGGAAAAGTAACTAACACACAGTAAAAATCACTTTTTGAATAAATGTTTCTTTGCTAATTTTTAAACTGAAACGAGGCTGAGAATGTAACTCAGTTGGCAAAGTGTTTGCCTAGCATGCACAAAGCCCTGGGTTCAATCCCCAGCAGTGCAAAGACTCATGTAGTGACACATGCCTATAATTCTAACAGCTGGAAGATGAAGGCAAGAAAATCAGAAGTTCAAAGTCATTCTTGGCTACAAAGCAATTGCACTGCAGATCAGCCTACAATACAAGAGAGCCTGTCTCAAAAAAATAAAATAAAGTAATTCTAAAATGTGTGAAAATAAGATCTTACCATATAGGTCAGGTGGCCTATATTTTGCTATATATAGCTGATACTTTGACTCACGTCTCCTGCTTCAGTTTCTACAGTGGTAGGACTATAGGTGTGTACCACCATGCCTGGCTATAAGATATTTAAGTCTAATTATTCATCTCACAGTTATGATTTTCAATGACTTTTTCAAATTAACATACTAATAAAAAATTGTTAAAATGCTAAGATTTTACAAACTGAAGCTAAGTAGAAAAAAAAGTAGTTTGATCTAATTGACAATGATATGTGTCTAAATTTCATCCCTACGTTTCCATATTTTAAATTCCTAGCAAATCTCAGGACAGGAGGCTAAGCCATTCACAAGCCCCCGGTCATTTCTAATTATCTTAACTAATTTCAACATTATGTTATCTGATGACACCTAAACTTGTATATTTGTGACAACTGTTCTAGACAATCTACAAGTATTGACTTCTTAATGGTCTACAAAGACTAGAGACTCAATATCTTATTTCAGTGTCTTCTGCTATCTTATTAGTAAGAAATCCATTTTCTTTGTCAATGTTCATCCCGCCTACATATTTTTTTAAATATTTTATTTATTCATTTTCAAGCAGAGAGAGAGAGAGAGAGAGAGAGAGAGAGAGAGAACCAGGGCCACCACCTTGTGGGTCTGGCTTATGTGGGTCCTGGGGAATTGAACCCAGGGCCTTTGGCACTGGAGGCAAGTGCCTTAACCGCTGAGCCATCTCTCCAGCCCTCCCGCCTACATATTTAAATCCATTTTTCTATCTTGTTACTAAAGAGAGAGAAAGAGAAATCACAGGAGGCTGGGGAGATGGCTCAGCAGTTAAATTCTTGCAAGCC
Source organism: Zapus hudsonius (assembly GCA_004024765.1). Classification (NCBI taxonomy): domain Eukaryota; kingdom Metazoa; phylum Chordata; class Mammalia; order Rodentia; family Dipodidae; genus Zapus; species Zapus hudsonius. Next base: position 39,633 of record PVHP010006216.1, read on the forward strand.
TGCTGACCTAAGTTCAAGTTCCAAGCACCCATGTAAATCCAGACACAAAAATTGCATGTTCTGTAGTTCCAATGAGTTTATAATAATGGGAAGTATAGCCAGGAGAATCAGAAAGCTCATGGGCAAGCTATAGAAGAAGCAAGGGAGACCCTGTCTCAAAAGCAAGGTGGAAAGAGAGGACAAACATCCTGAGGTTGTTCTCTGGCCACATGTGTACCATGGCACGCACATAATACACAAATACAAATATAAAAAGATTATAATATTCTCCAAATGTAATTTTTTGTTTTGTTTTTGTAGGGTCTCACTCTAGCCCAAGCTGACCTGGAATTCACTATTATAAGTCTCAGGTTGGCCTCAAACTCACAGCAATCCTACCTCAGTCTCTTCCAACACACATCCCATGTGTGTGCCACCATGACTGGCCAAATGTAAAAGTTTTAATATAAAATAATGTAATCAAACTAACTATTAAATACATCATTATTCTGATAATCAGAGAACTCCCTTAAGAATTTCCATTCTCAGGACTTGGGTACAGCCAAACAATAGAGTAGTTGCCTGAAGTTCTCAGTACAATCCCCATGGGTGTGGAGGGAAGGCAGAGTAGAGAAGGGCAGGAGAGTGAAGAATGACCAGACTGCAGAGAGACTAAGAAGCTCCAAGAGCAGCTCAAGTAAGAAGTGATAAGAACTATCACTAGAATGACAGGAAAGGAATGTTAACTAGTTAAACTAGGTGCATTTTAAGGATAGAATTTATAATATTTGCTAATACCTTGTGGAGGGAAGGAAGACGAGAAAGACTTAATCTCATTTTATAAAAGGATTTAATTATTTTATTATTTGGAGGATTATATTAAATGTCTATCTTAAAATACTGTTCTATGGACTTCTGCTTCCATATTTTTACAAGCAAGTTCCTTTACCCACTGAGCCATTTCTCCAGCCCGAGCTTCCATATTTTTAAAACCTCTCCCCCCCCCCCTTGGTTTTTTGTTTTACTTTGGTCTCACTTCTTAAATTCACAGTTGATTTCACTTACATATTGTGAGCGCTAATAAAATCATTTTAAAGCTAGGATGTTTTCTTCAAGGGCTAGTTAGAATTTCTCTCAGTTCCTTGCAGATGTCTATTTCTACATAATTTGTATTTTTTAGATAGTTCAGAATTGTTCTTTAAGAATAATTTTAAGACTATTTTTAAGAACTTGCTGTTCTGTTTAGTCTTCCCTTCTGGTGTCTACCATTGTTATTTAATGGTCAGAGAATATGCTTTTTGGATGTCTACTTTGGAAACTCTGATATTTTCTTGTGGTCTAATAACATCTCTCACAAATATCCTGCTGCTATATATATATATATATATATATATATATATATATATATATATATATATATATATATATATATATATATATATACATACATAATGTATGTATGTATGTATGTATGTATGCATTCTTAATTTGTAGGTAGGGATATTATAAAAGGAACTTAAGCATTCTACTCTCCACATCATTTTGAAATATATCACTTTTCTGAATGTTAGCACATTTCTCATACCAATTTTTAATTATAGTATTCATTTCTATAAATTTTACTTGTTGCTAAAGTCTACTTAATCAGTTTTGTTGGATTTTCCTCTTTTCTTTTTGTTCTCATTACATTAAACATTGTACTCATAATCTGTACATGAGTAAATGTATAACACATTTTATAGCTGGAACTTTATTTTAAATTGTTTTGTCCTGTTTTGTTGTTTTTCTTATTATTCCTAAACTCATGGCAGTTTATTTCTTTGTGTCTTGTGAATGTGTGTTCTCTTCTCACCTCTCTCTTCATATATGTTGCAACCTCTCAATCTGTTTTCCACATCTTAACTTCTTGGGTTTGTGTTTGTTTTTTGGTTTGCTTGTTTGGAGTTTTGGGTTTTTTGTTTTTTTTTTGTTTTTTTTAGCAACAAGGTCTCCCTCTATACCCAGGTTAACCTGAAATACACTATTGTCCAGGTTGGCCTTGAACTTGAAATCCTCCTGCCTCCATCTCCCAAGTGTTGGGATTACAGGTATGCTCTACCATGCCTGGTTTTTTCCTTTTTAAAAAAAATAATCTCTGTTCCTTCAACTATCTTCAAGTATATTACAGACTCTGTCTGCCACAGTCTTCTCAGTACTGTGCCCAGGGTTCAACTGCTATCACTAAGCAGCACTACCTGGTTACAACAGCAGGGAGTTAAGAGGGTTGTTTCTGACCAAATAATACAGATAATCCACAGGAGAAATATAAATAGTCAACTAATATTTTAAGTTCAATAATCAGAAAGGTAAAAAGCAAAAGAATCCTTTAGGTAGAAAAAAATTTAAGACTAATAGTAACCAGTGGTAGCAATTATATGTAAATGTATACTGTCATAATATTAGTAAGACAAAAATTAGTAAGATATTTTAATAGGAATTTTATAATATCTATCAAAATTTAACATAAACATAATTTTTATAAAGTAATTTTACTTTTAGAGTTTTTACTCACATAGCTACATAAAGACACTGTGTGTTTATCATATGCCAAATACTCTTAAGCATTTTGCATATATTAACTCATTTACTGCAATGGTCTCCTTAGTAGGCCACGATGTCAACAAACATTAAGACTGATATTCAAATCTAAGCAGTACGGTTTTAGTGAGTTCCTAGGGCAAGCTTCTCGCCTGCACTGCATCAAGACCTGGCAGTATGGCTGAGCAGATGGTCATGTGCTCAAAGGCAAGGAGCTGGAATTCTATCTGAGGAAGATCAAAGCCTGCAAAGGCAAATAAATCATCTTAGTCCATGTAATAAAGGTTGTTGTAGTCAGCATTCTAGTTGCTGCGCAGAAGAACTCAAACAAAAGCGGCTTGTGGAGGAATGGGTTTATTTGGCTTAAGGACTCGAGGGGAGACTCCATCCTGGCAGGGAAAATGATGGCATGAGCAGAGGGGTAGACATCACCTCTGCCACAGCACTGGAAACAGCAGCAGGAAGGTGTGCCAAACATTGGCAAGGGGAAGCTGGCTTATAACCCCATAAGCCCGCCCCGACAACACAGCTCCAGCGAGGTTGTAAAACCCAAATTGCCATCAGCTGAGGATCTATCGATCAGAACACATTCATTTGTTTGTGGAGGACACCTGGATCAAACCATGACAAAGGTGTTTATTGTTCTAAAAAAAATCTATATTCTCAATAACGATGTTCATTCTGGTCACACATGAAAAATAAAGGAAGGTATGTTTACAGCAGCATCAATGATTCATCATTGCCAAAATTTGGAAATAACCCCAAAGGTGCTTCAGCAGATATGTTGGTAATTAAACTGAAATATCCAGACAATGGAATACTACGCAGCCCTTACCAAAACATTGACTCTGTCTGTGTCTCGATACCAGGTTTCTCAGACTCCAGAACTATTGGAAATAAAATTAGATCAAAACCTAGTTTATGGTATTTTGTTATAGTAGCTCAACCAGAGACACGAAATGAAGGAAGATAATCTAAAAAGGCTACAAACTGGATGATGCGAACTACATGGCATTCTAGAAAAAGCAGAATTATGAAGACAACAAGATGAGGAATAGGCAGAGTGCTGAGGGTTTTAAGGAAAACTACTCAGTGTGAAACTATGGTGGTACAGAAATGTTATGATATGCTTGTCAAAATCTATAAAATATACAATGCCAAGAGTGGACCCTAAAACAAAACCAAGGTGTTTGGAAGACAATGTGTCAATGTAGATCACTAATTCTAACCAATGTACCATCTCATGCAAAATACTGAGAGTAGTGAAGCTGTGTGTAAGTACAGACAGAAATATATGAAATCTCTGCACTTTAAATTTTATTGTGAACCTAAAATTGATCTAACAAATGAAATACATTAATTGTTAGAGATAAAAGGAATAAAAGAAAGAAGGGAAGGAGAGAAAGAGAGGAAAAGTAGATAGGAAGGAAGAAAAAACAGAACAGCCGGAAGGGCAGTGTATTAATAGAGAAATAAATTTTGGCACATGAAATACTACAAATTATGGGATATAATGCATAACTTAAAACATATAGTAAATCTATATGCTGTAAGAGGAAAACAGAGGAAAATCTCTCCAAGTTTTATCATTAAGGGAAAAAGACAAGGCACAGACTGATATGTACAATATGGTCTAATAATTTTTAAATTATGTATTTATGGATCTATGTCTACTTAGAGTTGTGGAATAAAACATGTGAGAGAATAACACGTGAAGCTTTATATAGTTTCCACAAGAGTTGAGTGCAGGACTGAAAAGGTGCTGAAGATGAACTTTCTATTAACTATATAGACTTTTATAATTTAAAAAACTATTTATATTTGAATAAAAATTTAACTAATAAAAAAATTCAATGTGGTACATGCTGAATTCATCATCAGTATCTAGTTCCAAAATATATTCATCACTCTCAATGTATTTATTCATTATTGAAATCAGCATAAAATTTTCATTATTTATTCAGTATAAATTTTCTATAAATTCGTACAAAACATATAAAATCTCAGAGTGGAGGCTAAAAGAGCTTTCTTAACAAATCTTTAGCTTTCAAGTTCATTGTCTCCTCAAGGAGTTATCCTACCAATCTACAATGTCTCAGTACACACCCAGTAGAACATGTACCAAAAACACACAATCATTTCAGGACTGATGATGGATCAGCAGTTAAGTGTGCTTCCTGCATTTGCAGGGGCCTGAAACTGCCCAAGTGTGAACCTCCGTATTCCACGTAAACAATTTGGCTGTGTCCACACATGCCTGCAACCCCAGGTCCCCAAAGGGGAGAAGAGACCAGGGAATCACCCGGGCACAGGGAAAATAAAGCAAGTTCAGGTATATCAGTAAGAGACTGACTCAAATAATAATGGGCTGAAGCGCTATGGAGCAGCCACTGGGGGCTAGTACTGTGCCCTCCACTACACATACGCCATACTATACATACACACACACACACACACACACACACACACACATCATTTTAAAAAGCTTAAAATTTTAAGATTCTAAGCACTCATCATCTAATAAAACATTTCAATGGTAATGTTATACACCTCTTTTGTCACCAGTTCAGTTAAGGGTCAAATGAAAGGAAGAGTATTACAGAACTACCACTAACACTTCCTACATCACTTGCTTTTTCTTGGTTTCTCTAAGCCATATAAATAACAGGTCTAGCTAACAAGCCTCTGAAGTTAAAATTAAACTGTTATTTTAGAGAAGTGCGGGCACTAAGCATTCTTATAAATAACATCAAGAAACAACCAAAATACTCACAAACATAGCAAAATAATTTATTTTAGTGACGTACTTTAGCAAAATTATATTCTTAGGGTTAGCAATGCCTAAGATACATGACATAACAGATGGCAACACTGCCTCTAATTCTTTCATGTGTGTGTGTGTGTGTGTGTGTGTGTGTGTGTGTGTGTGTGTGTATTCATTCTTCTGATAGTCTATTTATTTGGAATTTATTAAAATCAAAGTATAAGGCCTTGAACAGGTACTGCAGGGAATTTGTTAAAGGTTAATAAGCATTTGTCACTAAAAGAAGCATCTAGTTTGGTAATGAGAATTAAGGAGAAATGACCCCAAGAACAATTCACAATAGAATATTCTAGGTAGCATCAGAGAAATATAAAGTTCAAGGTGAGTTTAAAGATGGAGAGATCATTTAGAGGTTTAAGCAAACAAGCATTTGTTAAATTCCTACTATATACTTTGGTAGAAGAAAATAATTTCTCTCATAATCCCTTAAATTAAGTTCAAAGGGAAATTTACACAATAACATGGCTGCTAAAACTTTGCCAACCTGAAGGAAAACAGAACACTCATCTTGCTTCCTTCTGTCTCTAGAGCTCAGTTCCTGGTACACTGAACAATAGAAACCAGGACTGGTTTTGTCTTCAGAAAGAAGTTTCAAAGCTGTTCCTGAGTGCTGAGACTTTATACAGAGTATCTAAATCATACTCAGTGAGAGCACATCATTATTTTTGTCCTAATTCTGTAGCCTTAGTTGCATACCATTAATTTATTCCTTCCTCATTTATTTTCCTCAAAACTCTTGATTTGCCTATTTTGGCTGTGAATCATGGCAGTTGTTGTTATCAGTTGCATTTAAGCTTCATAAATCACTCTTACATGAAAGTCATCACTACTCTCAACATACAATTGGGGCCTCATTAGAGTTTGAGCAAAGCTTAAGTGATGAAGAAAAGTAATTATAACAAAAAAGTAAGTACTATCTTAGATATCCTGAAAAGCATAACCTAATTTTCCAGACATTTGTCCCTTATCTTGTAAGAAAAATTACTCCCATTAAGCAAAAATATCATTGATGAATCAAAAAGATTTGTGGTTATTAGAGCCTGGCTTTTAAATACCAATAATCTGATCTGAAAAGCATCATATTTTATTAAAATATTTCAGATGTTACTTATACAAAATATTTACTTAGATAAGACTCCTAAGTGGACAATGGAATGGAAAGTGTATGTTATATTCATATCTCCTATTCTACAACCAATGACTAAAAAAGCACTGCCTCTCACTCTTTCTAAATTGATCCCCCCCCCTTTTTTTGACAGTCTCTGACAGCTGTGAGACAGAACACAGAAACACAGACAGTGAACTGGTAGCAGCCATGGGAAAGCCAGGAACAAGCAAAACAAATTTGGAGCCAGCATAGAGCAGAATGAGGGGAGGGGGTGTTGCAGTGGTGACAGAAACTTAGCTCCAGGTCTCCTGGCAGCAAAAGTGAAAAGAAACAGCTCTTCATTGTTGGGGGGAGCACCCAAATTTTCAGAGATTCAAAGCTATTTCTTTTCTTTCCTATTTTTTAAAAAATAGTTATTGGGGGCTGGAGAGATGGCTCAGCGGTTAAGGCACTTGCCTCCAGTGCCTAAGGCCCTGGGTTCAATTCCTCAGTACCCACATAAGCCAAACCCACAAGGTGGTGACCCTGGTGTGTGCTCGCGTTCCCCCCCCTCTCCCTCTGTCTCTCTCTCTGAAAATGAATAAATAAAATATTTTTAAAAATAAATAAATTATATAGTGTTTATATTCAAGTATGTTCTATTTCTGGGGTACTACTATTTTCACATAGTTGCTCCTTAAAAATTGTGATTAAGGCAAACTGGAGGGATAAACACACAAAAACCAGTAATAACAAAGCCCTCTCATTTAATTTTTCAGTGACTGCCAATCTACAACTTCCATAGACAACAGACTAGCTTAAAGGGACCAAAAGAACAAGCAAGAATAATCAAAAGCCATTTAAGGGAGCATAGTATGTAACAGTTGGCCATATCTAGCATTTCAGGCAATAATGGAAATAAGAGGGGAAAAAGATAATTTTAATGAAAACATGAGATTTTTTTTTTGAAGGAAGCTGAATTAAAGCACACAGAAATATTTGTGAAACTAAAATGTGGTTTCCAAGCTAAAAAAAAGTCAGGAAAGCAACATCATTATTAAAAAGTATATTTGAGTTGGATGCAATGGCATACTCCTGGAACCCCAGCTACCTGAGATGCTGAGGCATAAAGATCACAAATGCAAGCCCACCTAGGCAATATATCTCAAAAATATCACAAACATAAAATAAAACAAAATTCTGTGTTTTTTCACATTAGAGAACAAAATGAAGTAAATATTTTTAAAACAGAAACCAAAAAGGTAAAAGTAAATTCAGGGGCAGATACAAGAAACCCAATGTGAAAGTTTCCGAAAGAGAAGAGAAATACATGGAGGAGGAAATCAAGATCTAAGAAAACTTTCAGAGTGCAGTACTGGGAATTGAACCCAGGCCAAGTGCCATGCACTCTACTGAGCCACATTCCAGCCCTCTTTTTATTATCTTAGACGGAGTCTCACTAAATTGCCCAGACTGACCTTGGATTCACTCTGCAGTTCAAGCAGGCCTTGAACTTGATATCCTCCTACCTCAGCCTCCCAAGAAGCTAGAATTACAGGACTGTGTCACCAGGTCCAGCTATTAAAATATGGTTTTTCATTGCAAAATAGTGGAGACTGAATTAACTGTGGCACATATGTAACTATAACAAATGAATAAAGACTACTACAAAGTAATATAAAAATTAAGAGAAAATGAAATATAAATGTATATGCTAGCTCTTTGAAGAATTAGACAAGATAGATAAACCAAAAACATCTGTCAGCCAGTCTGTGAAGCTAAAAGAAAACTTCATTTTAGAATCAAGAAGCTCCTCTATAAAGCAGAAAGAGATCTCAGAAAACTTGCCAGGGCAAACATCAAGCCCTTCTGATGGAAAAGTCCTTATCACCTTCAAAACACTTGGTTTTAGCCTAATAGTGAGCTAAAATAACCCAGAGAATAAAGCCCCAAATCAAATCAGATTGATTCAACCTCACAATCTAGTTACTAAACAGATGGATTACCTCAGTCTCTATCAGTCTTTTATACAAAATTGCTACTATACAACCAAAACTTGAGTAGGCTGAAAGGAAAATTTTGTGACTTGAACTAATAATCACCTTGGTGCCTTTAATTCTTTCATTTTTTAAAAAATATTTTATTTATTCATTTTCAAGCAGAGAGATATACACACACACACACACACACAGAGAGAGAGAGAGAGAGAGAGAGAGAGAGAGAGAGAGAGAGAGAGAGAGGCCACCACCTTGTGGGTCTGGCTTATGTGGGTCCTGGGGAATTGAACCGGGGGCCTTAGGCACTGGAGGCAAGTGCCTTAACAGCTGAGCCATCTCTCCAGCCCTATTTTTTCCTTTTTTATTCATTTGTTTTATCTGTTATGAAAATAGATCTGAGCCCTTTAAATATTTTTTTTCCTTTGCCAGGTGGCACAGTGGTAAACTTTTTGAGTAGAAGGCACTGGGCAGATCTTGTATTCAAGCAGCTTGGCTTCTCTGACACTTCATTTTTACAGCACAGAAAGCTTCTCCAGCATCCAGCTGCTCACTACAGCGTGTGCAGCTTCTCCAATATCCTGTTTCCTGTACTGCATGGCAGCCAGGAGCACCCAAACTCAACACCTTCCTTCTGGTGGCCTTATACTACAGCACCTCTGATGAGCTCCTGTATAATTCTCCTTGGCCAAGAGAGTTTCCAACAAATTCTGGAGACCAAACTTCAATAAAATTCTGCCAGCACAATACCTCTGTTCAATTTCTCTCCCCTTCAGAGCCATGACTCCTACCCTTTCCAACAAAGTCTGGGTGTCAGCCAGGAGCTGGAGGAGCGCTCTTCCCTTGAACATTCCATCTCTGTATAGGAACAGTGGCTTCTCCTTATATCTGGTACTCCTATAGTCTCTTTATTTCTTCCTAACAATCTTTCATTACTGTAATTCCCTGTTATAGTTAGCAATTCATTCTATTAAATGTTCAAATTACTATATACTTGCTCTTTCATGACTGGACTCAATCTGATACAAAAGTAAAATAAATCATGTACATGAAATAAAAGACCAGACAATGCTAATCAATGCTAGGAGTTAATAATGGGGAAGGGAAAGAGAGAACTGAATAAAAAGTGGCATGAGGAAACTTTCTTAGGTGGTAGATATGTCCTATACGTTGTATAATGTAATAGTTACAAGGCTGGTATATGTGTTAAAATTCACTAAACTGAGCAATAATATATTTACATTTTATTCCTTGCAAATCATGCAGTAGTTGAAAGAGAAAAAAAGGAATGGATGGATCCTTGATTATACAACAGGAGCAGGAATGTAGATGATGAAGTGAGGAAATGCTGAAAATAATGATCAGGGCATGTAATACAAAGTCAGCTTGAACTATTCCCACTGACTAAGTAGGGATAACTAGAGCACCAGAATAAATTATGATAAAAACTAACCCATTGAATAAAATCAACTTGAGTTCACAGTATTCATTAAAGAAATGAGACAGAGAAGCCTGGCCTGCTCTTCCTTGGGTTAGATCATCAACTAATAAATACAGATAAAGTAAATGAGCTAAGAGAGTCATCATATCACAACCATCCTAGGAATAATTCCAATAAAAATTACTAGTGATGGTGAAAACCAGCAAGTTTTTTTAAATCTGGTAAGTTTTGATGAGCAACAGATTTATGTAATTTCAAAATCCCTCACTAATTGCTTGCATACCAAGAACTTTACAGTGGAGAAACCTGGTTGACACCAACCTAACCAAGTAGTAAAAGTTAATATTAGCAACAGTGGGTCAAGTAGAATCATGTGCTTCCTCACAGGATGCATTGAGAAAATCACCACACATCACTTACGTGTATTACTGCTCCCACCCCAAATGCATAGCCTGAGGGGAAACATAAAACAGATTACAAAATAACTGGCTGTGCTATTCAAAAGTGTCAATACTAAAAACCCAAGTCTGAGAGCTGCTCCAAAATGAAAAAGAAAAAGAAAAAGAAAAGAAAGAACAAAATGAATCCTGAACTAGAGGGAAAGCATTATAAGGCATATTAAGGGACAGGTTAGATAATACTAATACCTAAGCATGAAATTAGCTGATTTTAAAATTGTATGAGAATGTTTCTGGCCTTGGGAAACAAGTGGTATTTAGGAATAAACATATGTTGCTACAAATTGGTCTCAATCCAGGGAGGCTAAGGAGATGGCTTAATGGTTAAGGTGCTTGCCTGCAAAGCCTAAGGGCCTAGATTCAGTTCCCCAGTACCCATGTAAAGGCAAATGTGCAATATAGCACATGCATCTGGAGTTTTCTTATAGTGACTAGAGGCCCTGGAATATCCATATTACCCCCTCTCTCTTTATCTATGCGCCTCTTTCTCTCTCTCAAATAAATAAAAATATTTTTATAAAGTTTTTTTAAAAAGCTCCAAGGGGGGGAAATGTGCACATAGGTAGAATATATGCATATTTCACAAAATGTTAACTGGCAAATCTGCATGAAAGTTTTGTGGTATAATTTTTTCAAATTTCTTGTATATTTTCATTTCAAAACAAAATGTTCAAAAAGGGTGGTGGGCTGGGAGAGATGGCTCAGCAGTTAAAGGCTCTTGCTTGAAAAGCCAAAGCCAAGGAAGGCCCAGGTTCAATTCCCCAGGATCGACATGAAGCTGGATGCACAAAGTGGCACATGCAACCAGAGTTCGTTTGTAGTGGCAAGAGGCCCTGGCACACCCATCCCCTACCTCCCTCATTCTGCCTCTCCTTGCAAATAAATAAATAAATATTTTTTAAAAGTTAAAAAAATAATGGAGGAAGAAAGACAGGGAGGGACAATTATAAATACCTCTTTCCTTAAAGCCCAGACCTGGGGAGGCAGAGGTAGGAGGATTGCCATGAGTTAGAGGCCAGCCTGAAATGACACAGTGAATTCCAGGTCAGCCTGGGCTAGAGTAAGACCCAACCTTGAGAAAAAAAATGAAATGGGGGGCTGGAGAGATGGCTCAGTGGCTAAAAAAAGGCACTTGCTTGCAAAGCCTACAGACCTGGGTTTGGTACCCTAGTTCCCACGTAAAGCCAGAAGCACAAAGTGGCACATGCACCTGGAGTTCATTAGCAGAGGCAAGAATCCCTGGCATGCCTGCTCACGCTCTCTCTCTCTCTCTCTCTCCCTCCCTCCCTCTCTTTTTCTCTCCCCCTATCTCTGTCAAATAAATAAATATTTTAATGACATGGAAATTATGCAGTCATGTGAGGTCAAGAAAAACCTGTCTCTTCAAATTTATTTATTTGCATGTGTGTGAGAGAGAGGCAGAGAGTAGGTGGGGAGAGAGAGTGTGTATATGAGTGTGCCAGGGTCTCTAGTGCTGCTGTAAATGAATGCAAGTACAGCTTTATGTGGGTGGCTTGGGAATTGAAGCTAGGCCAGCAAGCTTTGCAAGCAAGCGCCTTTAACCACTGAACCATCTCTCTAGCCCCAAGCTTCCTTTTTTTAAAATATCTTATTTATTCATTTTCAAGCAGAGAGATACAGAGAGAGAGAGAGAGAATGCACCAGGGCGACCACCTTGTGGGTCTGTCTCATGTGGGTACTGGGGAGTTGAACCAGGGGCCCTAGGCACTGGAGGCAAGTGCCCTAACCGCTGAGCCATCTCTCCAGCCCAAGCTTCCTTTTTAACATGAGACAAATAGTATGTTTGAATGAAGAGAATGAGTTAGAAATAAAAAGCAAAGAATTGCTGAAGCAACAACTCATGAATAGGCAAGGATATGGTCTAGTGCATAAATGGAGAGATGGCTTATAGAAAGAAGTACACATAATTTTTGATGCTTGAAGATGGATAGGTATGGCCATGGCTTTCTAAAGAACTTCTCTTCAATTTTTCCAATAAAGAAGAAATGTTATTAGTTAAGACAGAGAATAGAAAGTATTAGAAGTATAAGAGGGAAAATTGAAATAATCATCCTCCCTACTCCTAGAGTAAGGGTATATAACAAGATTACCTGGCAAGGATTAGAGTCCCACTTGAGGTTTGTGGTCATGAATTTAAAATGAAAACAAATCAGTAACATTGAGTGCTTTTCACTAACATTATTCAGCTTCATGGATGCAAGCATGGAAAAAGTGGGAAGTGGGATTTAACAGGAATGTGGTTTTGGCTCAGCAAGGACAATGAATCAAGAAAGAAAATGTTAGAGCTCGGGGTAAAGTTCAGTGTAGAACACTTGCCTCATATGTTCAAGGCTCTGGCTTTAAGCCCCAGTACCATCACTAATAATAATAATGATGATGATAATAATGGGAAATGTCAAAAGTTATATACAGGGATAATTATGATTGACTTAAATAGGGAAGGAAGTAAAGCTATTGAGTGGTAAAACAGTATGATATGGTGACAGAATCAGCAGATTTTCATTGGAGGCCTTGGAGGGGTTAAAGGATTATTAGAGACAGGGATTAGAAGAAAGATAAAGGAAGTGATGGTCAGCAAAGGGGAAACACATTTTGGGAATTCTTTAGTCGTTAACCAAGATGTGGGATATGTTTATGAAAAGGAATAATTAAGTTTCTGAAGGTCAGATCACTAGAAGAGACAAAGGACTAAAAGATCAAAATGCTGAAAAAAATATCAACATGATTGAAATTACCAAGAATTAAGATCTGGTGAGAGAGAAACAAATAAAACAGGGTTTAGAAGATTCAAAGTAATAAAGAACTTGGCTAATTTTTGTCTCACAGTTCCTGAGAAGTAGTTTCTAAAGCCTGGCAGTTTCCTGAGTGAAGCAGCTTTTTTACTCATGGTAGAACTCATAGTAGACCCCCTAGATAGTTTATGGTAATAAAATCACTCCACATAGGGCTAGCAACACCAAAAAGACAATCCATGTGACTAGTGGGTTGGGGCTTCAAGCCATGGGAGAACAACCTCCTGGCCAGAGTAAGGAAGAAAGCTAGAGCCTGAATTCTATTACCAATGTTTCAATCAATCATGCTTACAAAATGAAACTCCAATTAAAACTTCAGGACACTGAGGCTTGGGTGGGCATCTCTGGTCTCCAATACTCTGTGTATTGCCCATATATCAGTGTGACCGGAGAGTGATGCATCGGACTTCACAAGAACTTCCTTTCTATCAGCCCCCTATGTGTCGCCTTGTAGCTCATTCGACTTGAATCTTTGATGCTGAAATAAAACTGCTATTGTGAGTGTAGCGCTTTCCTGAGTCCACAAGCTGGTCTCGTGAATTATCAAACCCAAATTTGTACAGATGACCAAATATGAGGGTGTTTTGGGAAACCTCCAAGTTTGTAACTGGTGTTTGGAAAAATAATAGTCTTGTGGAGAGTCAAGCCTTTAACTTATGAAGTTTGGTCTAAACTCTAGGTAGTCAGCGTCAAAACTCATTGTTAAGGCATGAACCAGGAAATAACATGAGATCCAACGACAGAGAATCTTAGAGTGACCTAAATGCTACAAATGTGAAGTAAAAAGGACATCTGCTTCATCTCCAGTTCTGTTGGTCTGAGACTAGAAGAGAGAAAAGATGAGGAAGGAATGGCATCACTTGAGAGTAGGAAAAGAAAAAATATATAAAGCGTTCCAAATTTTAAAAGAGGATGAGAAAGTCAAGGTCAACTGTTCTCAGCTATATAGCAAGTTATAGGTCAGCCTGGGTAGATCAGGAACAAAAGAAAAAGGTGCCAATAAGATCAAAAAGTTAAGATTGTTGGTTACTATCATGTGAGTCGGAAAAACAGAAGGTGGTAATTGGAAAGCAAAAGGTCAGAAAGTGGTATCAGAGAAAGTTATAGTTACTGAGTATAAAAAGTCCTAAGGCAGTGTCTCTCAATCCTGGCTGCACAGTGCAGTAAACTTGAAAACTGTTAGCATGGTGGGTTACATTTCAGATGAACCACTATAGAAGTGAATCCTAGGCATCTATGGCTTTGCAAAGACAGTATAGATGTGTCAAGGGTTCAAAAACATCTACATAAGATATGCCACAGAAATCAATGGCTAAGATAGACAAGGTCACTGAGGAGAGGACCTCAAGAGGTCAGAGTATTTATTAGAAAGATATCTGTATAATCACTAAAGTCACCAGTAATTGCAACTGCAGTAGCAGGAGAGTGACCATGAGCCCAGAAGTTGTCTAGACACAGCAATGAGAAACAGAGCCAACATCTTTGTTCTCAGTAGAAGTCACCACTAAAGAACTTGCAGGGGAAGAAGTGACTTTAGGAGAAGAGCCAGAATTTCAGTTAGAGCATGAAGATGAAGTTATTTGTTTAGAGAAGAGGTTGAAAAAATAGTTTCACAGATGGCTGACAGTGAGCTCTACAAAGCACAGAGAAAGGTTTATGGTCATAAAAAGGTTAAATGTGAAGTCAAACAAGAGAAATGAAGGAAAGAGAAGTTTTTGTAACAACTAGTGAGAATAAGGCCAGGAAATCTCAGAAAGAAAGTCATTGTATTTTTTTAACACTGCAGGGAAAAAAAATAATAGAAGAAAAAGCTCTGCGAAGTGTGAGAAAGCTGTCTTGAACCAGCCTCATTCTAAAAGATTAAAAATTAATTTCAAATAAAAATGTCACAGAAAGTATCAAGGTCAATCCCATATAAAGTTATTATTATAAGGAAAAAGGAAACGAGGGGAATAACATTTCTACAGATGATGAAAGCATGCCGGAACGACATGTTCACACAGATCAAACCTGTAACAACCTATTTCAATGGGAGCTATAATATCTCAGAAAAATGACATGACATTTAAGAACAGAAATAATAATTATAAAAACCCCAAATAAGATAATTTAACTCAGGAAATAATTCAAAATAAAAGAAAAAAATCTAAAAATTCAGATAAGAATGGGTAAAAACAAAAAAAAAATATACTCCCTTAAGAAAAACAGATGGTGGAAGAGAAAATTCTTAAAACTCAAAGATTTGAGAGAAAGTTACAAATACTGAAAATAGGCAAGAAAGAAAGAAAGAAAGAAAGAAAGAAAGAAAGAAAGAAAGAAAGAAAGAAAGAAAGAAAGAAAGAAAGAAAGAAAGAAAGAAAGGAAGGAAGGAAGACTGCATATAAACAGCAGGGGTCCCTAAAGAAAATTAAAGGAATAGAACAAATCATAAAGATAATTTATAAAACTTTAAAAAAAAATTTTATTATAATCCATAATTAGATACACTTAATAAGGGATTAATGTGATGTCTCCCATTCTGCTATTTCCCTCTTCCCTGTCCCCGGTCAGTTGGATTTCTTCCTCCGTGGGCAGTCTGGATCAGTCCATGTGGTAGGGGGTTGTGAATAGCCTAGGAGTCAACCCAGTTCCACTCCCCTTTGCATGTTGTTACTGAGGTAGGCAATGTCTCTGGATATTCTCCCCCACCATGTCTCTTATAATCTTTCCGCCCCTCTTCCGCTCAGTTCCCTGAGTCATGGTGGGTGAGTATTAAGGCTGCTTTGTTGTTGATGCCTTAGGGGCCTCTGTACTTCTGCTTGAGGTTGTGTATAGAATCGTTGGTGTCTGTTTCGCTGGTTCGTCCTGGCCAGGGACAACCCAATTCTACTAACAAGACATTGGATGATGGCTGACATCCTGGCAGGAGACAAACCACCCATCGCCTTGAGAAAATGACGAGACAAACAGGAGACCAATCACCACAGCAAGTCTAATAACCCATGAAAGGTCAATGGAGACAGATACCAATGATACCCAACACAACCCAGGGCAAAGATCCAGAGATAATTAAAATCTCAACAACAAAGCAGACTTAAAACTCACCCACCATGTCTCAGGGAACTAAACAGAAGAGGGGAGCAGAAAGAATTTAAGAGCCATGGTGGGGGAGAATATCCACAGACATGGCCCTCCTCAGCAACAATGCACAAAGGGAAAAGGAAAAAAAAAGGGAAAAAATGGCTACCTCTGGTGCAGTTCATAACCCTCTAACCTATGAACGGGTCTAGTATGAATGAAGAACCCTAGTGAGTAGGGGACAGAAAGAAAGGAAATGGGGACACCTTCACAAGATTTGCACATACAATGTATGTACTTATTCATAATAAAGATATTAAATAAAAAAGGATGTTTTCCAGGAAAATTACAGAATTTTTAAAAAAGGAATAATTAGGATGCCAAAGGGGGTAAACAGAAATCTGTATTGGTAGGAATAGCAATCCAAGAAATGAGGACTGAGAACATGATGGAGTCAGTAAAATGCTTGCCATGTAAGCATGGAGAACTGAGTTCTGATTCCCAGCACCCCCATAAAAGTGAGGCACAGCAATATCTGTAATTCCAGCACTGGGGATGCAAAACAGGAGGTCCCTTGGGACTTGCTGGCTAGCTATTCTTGCTGAATTAGTGAGCTCCAGGTTCAATGAGAGGCCCTGTCTCAAAAATAAGGTGAAAAGCAAGTGAGGAAAATATCTGACATTGATCTATGGTCTCCACATGCATGTGCACACACACGCACACAGAATCCAAGAAATGAGAGATGGACTGGTAATAATGGGTTTCTCACAATATAAATGAGATAAAGTTCACAAGATTAGACCTGACAGTCCGAGTATATGCATGATAGGCCTACACATGGAGAAGACAGAAAAAGAAACCATTTGTTTGTAGTTTTCTGTGTGTTTCCTTCTTCCCTATCTCCCTCCCTCTCCTCCTCTCTATGTCTTTCCTTCTCTCTCTCTCCTGCACTCACTTTCAAGGTCTCATGGAGCCCAGACTGGCCATGAACTATGTAGCTAAGGATAACCTTGAACTTCTGATACTTCTACTTCCACCTCTCAAGTGCTGATATTACAGCCATGTGCCACCACTCCTGGTTATGCAGTGTTGAGAATGGAACCCATGACTTTATGCATGCTAGACAAGCATTCCAACAAATAAACCACACCACAGACCAGCAATCTCTTAAGAAGCACCAACCCTAAAAGTGGTTATGGCTCCCATCATCCATCCTTATCTCTAGCAATATGCTAATATCCAAACTGTCAATGATATCAGGCTTAGCAACCATTGTCAAGGGCAAGACCAAGACAAGGAGTCCACAAAGTCCTACAAAGATTCCAAAATAAAGACTTGTCTATCAACTTTCAAGACCAAAGAACTGTGCAAAACTCAGACGTTGTTCACATACCCTGTGGTACAAATACGAACATAAAGCCTGTCAACTCTCCCTAAAAGATAGTCACATAATTTTTTCCTATAATTTGGTCACTTAATCAATGTTTCGATTTTAATGTCCTTGCCTTCCAAGAATGAACCTACTTGATTGTGATGTACTGTCCTTTAAATATATTACTGGATTTATTTTGTCAATATTTTATTTAGAATGTTTGCTTCTCTAGTCAGTAAAGTGGACTCACAGCACTAATAGTTAATAATAGCAAAGAAAAGAAACTTAACATCCTTCACTTGGGTAATAACAATAAATTATGGTGCTATGTGCTATAAAATATTCAGCTTTTTAAAATTAATTAGAGTTCCATTTACTGAACTTAAGAGAGCTGTGATTTATGGTTAAATTAATAATATAAGCTACTGAGCAAAGTAAATAATATGATTCTCTATTCAAAAAGGGCCTATGTATGGGGTTGGAGAGATGACTCAGTGGTTAAAGGTGTTTGCTTGCAACGCCTGACAGCCCTGGTTCAATTCCTCAGCCATACACATAAAGCCAGATTAAAAAGTAGTGTATGCATCTGGAGATCATTTTCATTGGCAGGAGGCCCTGATGCGCCTATTCTCTCTGTCTCTCTATCTGCCTCTGTCTCTCTCAAATAAATAAATAAAATTATGTGTGCGAGTTTATATATTTTCAGAAAAAAAACACTGAAAAATATTCATCAAAGTATCAGTTAATGGTGGCTACCATAGGGAATGTAAATGGAGAAGGGAAAGATCCAAGGGTTTTGAGGTAGGGTCTCACTCTAGTCCACACTGACCTGGAATTCACTATGTAGTCTCAGGCTGGCCTTGAACTCACAGAAATCCTCCTATCTTTGCCTCCCCAGTGCTGGAATGAAAGGTATGCACCACTACACCCAGAAACATTTTCTTTATTTAACTCTTTTGTTTTAGCAATTACAATCAGCTGTATTTTCTCTTTTTAAAAGGTAGAATGGGGGGATATAGGTATTTACAGGTATTATGTAGGGGCCCATTATAGGTATTAAAATTAATATTTGTTTAAACTATTAAATGCCTAACTTTAACACATTCAAGGACAAAGAATTATCTTTTTAAAGGAGTAATTATGAAGCTCATTATTTAAAAATGTAAATGTAAAAACAATCCAATCTGTGGCTGGAGAGATGGCTCAGCAGATAAGGCACTTGCCTTAGGTGCCTAAGGCCCTGGGTTTAATTCTCCAGGACCCACATGAGCCAGCCCCACAAGGTGGTGGCCCTGGTGTTCTCTCTCTCTCTCTCTCTCTCTCTCTCTCTCTCTCTCTCTCTCTCTCTCTCTCCCTCTGCTTGAAAAATAAATAAATAAAATATTTTTTAAAAAAAAACTTTGGAAGATCTAGGAGTTGGGCGTGGTGGCACACGCCTTTAATCCCAGCACTTGGGAGGCAGAGGTAGGAGGATTGCTGTGAGTTCAAGGCCACCCTGAGACTACATAGGGAATTCCAGGTCAGCTTGAACTAGAGCAAGACCCTACCTCGGAAAAAAAAAAAAAAAAAATCCAATCTGTAGCCAGCCCTTCCCAAGTGCATTAAATGAGATGTCTTCAAAACAAACTTTTTTTATTTTAAAACTAGCACAAATTTATAAACTCATGCAGATTTTTTTATTCTTTTTGGCTTTCTGAGATGGGGTCTCATGTAGTCAAGGCCAGCCTCAGTTTATTATGTACCCAAGGGTTACCCTGAATTCCTGATTCTTTTTTTTTTTTATTTTTATTTTTAAAAAAAATTCATTTCCTTATTTTATTCATTTTCAAGCAGAGATACAGAGAGAGAGAGAGAGAGAGAGAGAGAGAGAGAGAGAGAGAGAGAGAGCACACCAAGGCCACCACCTTGTGAGTCTGGCTTATGTGGGTCCTGGGGAATTGATCCCAGGGCCTTAGCACTGGAGGCAAGTGCCTTAACCTCTGAGCCATCTCCCCAGCCCGAATTCCTGATTCTTATGCCTCCATCTCCCAAATGCTGGGATTAACAGATATATGGTGCTAGTTCATGCAGATTATAACTAGAAATGAAACTAAGATAAAATGAATCAAGCCCAATTTTTAAAATAATCAAAAGACCATCGGTGATACACAGATTAGCAAAAACTGGCAAAGTATTCCAGAAGTAACTGAAGCTTACTTAGTAAATGAAGCTTCTGTGCCTGTTGTCTCACACAGTTCTAGGGGTTGAACCTAGTGCTTTGAACATGCTTGACAAACACTCTACCATTCAGTTATATCCCCAGCATAAAAATAACTGAGTATACATCCATACTATAGAAAAAAGAACAAATTTCTTCCAGGATGTTATCTTATGCTAGATAGAGACAAGTATTTTATTAAGTGGAAATCTAAATAACAAATCCTCTAAGCTATCTACTTTGTCTTATTATCATACAATTAAAAAAAAGAATAACTATAAAAACTGACAACCTAAAGTGAGCACTGTTATTGAGTAGAAGAGGCTAAAGTTCTAATGATTCCCCAAAAAAGAAGAGATGCTTGTAAAAAGTTAAAAATATTTACACAACCAAACTGGGGGAGGGGAGAGAGATAGTAAAAAAAAAAATCTCATTGTTTAAAGAAACAAAACATCTCAGCTTGATATTTCAAAGTAGAGATGTCATTTCTGGGGGAGGGGGTTTCAAGTTTGTGGTATTAAAGGGAAACAGTCCAAAAAGAAACGTCAGCCTAATAGTATCTGAGTTTTAAGTCATGGGCATGGTGGCACGCACCTATAATCTCAGTACACATAAGGCAGGAATATCTTGAGTTCAAGGCCATCCTAGGCTATGTGGCAATACCCTATGTTTTTTTTTTAATTATTTTTCTTGACTATCAAAATATTTAATGAAAGAAAAATTGAAGGTGCACATCAATCAGCAGCCAAACTACCAAGGGTTGCCCCCTGTAAGGCGAAACACAACAAAAACAACAAACAAAACCTACACTGAGGATGCCAGAAAAAAAAAAAAAAACCTGCAAGGAGCTGATGAAGTATTCATCAAGAAAACAGCCATCCAGGATGCTTTCCAAAGCACAGTAAGATTGATCATTTACTAGACAGTGTCCTCACAACTTTCACTGGCATTATTTTATTAGCACAAAAACCTTCTAAGAATTTTTAGTCCTTCATATAAGTGACAGAGTAGTAATTCAAACCTCTTAATAATTAAAAGCTCAAAAAATTCATCTTCTACTCTACAATTGGTCTCTCTTTATACAACATCAAAGCTGTTGTTTTTAATGTGGCTTTTGCTGTTGTTGTATGCAGTCTTATTATATAGTCACAGTAATCCTCCTGCCTCAACCTTCTCAGTGCTAGGATTACAAATTTGTGCCACTGCACTCAATTTAAAGCTTCTTAAACAGAACAACAATATTGTCATTCTGTCATATTAGGAATGTCTGAAATCTTCCAAAGCAAGCCTCTCTTCCTCTTTAAACCCCTAAAAAAGGAAGAGAAGACTGGTGTTGAAGCAGGATTTAGGTGTGTGGTTGGTTGGTTGGTTGTTTATATACTTAAATAAATCTTGGTTCCACAGGTCTGCAAAAACTAAATATTTCCATTCACCTTAATTCACAATCCTAAGGATCCCACAGAATTTCAAGGAAATTGAACAAAAGTAGATGCCAAGATTACAACAAATATCTAGCAAGCTTTCTGAGCCCAACTAGCTTTGTCTTATCAAATTTTAGTGACTATAAATAGAAAATGTGAGACATCCTCTCTAATGCAAGATTAGGAAGAAAAAGCTAAGAAAAGACTGCCTTCATTTAGGCAGAGAGTATTTGCTGAGATCTGAAACAGATTCTCTAAACCTAAAAATGACCAAATCTTAATATCTGCACATTCACTACCATTTCCAAATTTAAAAAATATAATCTACTTATAAGGTTGTATCTAGAGTTGAGGAAACAGAGCTTTCATGGTAATAAAAAAAACACTACTATATTTCTTCATATTGTCAACCTTTATGATCATACATGTCATCACAGTATTTAAGACAAAGAAATAAAATGTGTCACTACTTTGTCCAAAGATCCATTTGGAATAACTAATGTTTTTCCATAATTATATGTAACTTTTTAATGTGTATCCATATATATGTATGTGTTTATGTGTGAATGCACATGCCATGTGTGTATGTGTATGTCAGCGCACAACCTTGGTTCCGTGT